>VDFB02359910.1:0-178418 GCA_007258455.2 Sequoia sempervirens
GCGAAGAAAAGGTTGCAGCATTTTATCTGATGGGTGGACAGATGGATGAAATAGAACTCTCCTTAACTTTTTAGTGGCCTCTAATGGTGGATTGGTGTTTCTAAAATCAATAGATGCCTCCCATGAAGTTAAAAATGCTGAAAATTTATGCAATCTATTAGATGGGGTGGTCCAGGAGGTTGGAGTTGATAATGTTGTCCAAATCATCACGGACAACGCAGCTGCATATGTAGCTGCAGGTAGACTACTTATGGAGAGGTATCCCACAATTGCATGGTCTCCATGTGCTGCACATTGTTTAGACCTATTGCTAGAGGACATTGGGAAGATTTCAGGGGTCAAAAGTGTGGTTGAAGATGCAAAAAGTGTTACAAAATTTATCTACAACCATACTTGGGTGCTTTCTTTGATGAGGAAATTTACAAATGGCAAGGACCTTGTGCGACCTGGAGTGACACGATTTGCTAGCCACTTCCTCACATTGCAAAGCATTCTTGGTGCCATTAATCATCTCAAACAAAGGTTCGTGTCTGATGCTTGGAAGGAGTCCTCATTTTCCAATAGACCTGAAGGGGAGAGGATTGTTGCCATAGTTTTTGATGAGACATTCATCAAAAATGGAGAGGAGTTGATGGGGGTAAGTAGCAATCACACAAAAATAAATTATACATGATAATCTATTTGCTGTTTTTTTTTTTGAGGGGTTAATTTTGTTATGATTTAACATTTGTTTTCATTTTTTTAGGTGACAGAACCTTTGGTGAGGGTTCTTCGTTTGGTGGATGGAGATGGCATGCCAATGGGGTTCATCTATGAGGCCATGGATAGGGCCAAAGAGGCCATATCACGTTACTATGGCGGAAACAAAAAGAAATATGAAATCATATGGCGCATCATTGATCGGAGATGGACACACCAACTCCACCAGCCGATCCATGCCTTTGCCTACTTCTTGAATCCGAAGTTCTACTTCTCGGACACATTTAAGGCGGATGAGGAGGTCATGGAAGGTCTTGTCATATGCATTGATAGGATGGTGCCTGATCCTGAGCTGAGAGATAAAGTGCTTGATGAGTTGGAGTTGAGATTTGTTACATCTTATTTATGAATTTGCAATGTTGAGCCTTGACTATCTATGAATTTTCTATATTTGATTTACTTTTTCTTTTATCTATTCAAGGTCTACAAAGGTGCAGAGGGGAGACTCTTTTCCTCCCAACAAGCAATTGAAAGGAGAGGAAAACAACAATCAGGTAAAAAATGAAATTAGAAACTTGATTCTTACATATAGATTGTTTAAAGTTTTAAACTTTACTTTATTCTTATTTCTTAATACTTATATTTTTTAAACATGTTTTTGTAGATCTATGTTGGGAGAACTATGGTGCTAGCACACCAAATCTTCAAAAGCTAGCCATACGTGTCTTGTCACAGCCATGCAGTGCTTCTGGGTGTGAACGCAATTGGAGTTTATTTGAGAACATTCACACAAAGAAGAGGAACAGGTTGACTTAGCAGCACCTAAATGATTTAGTTTTTGTTCGGTACAACCTTCACCTTCGAACTAGAAAGGTGGAGGGTGTTTCACACGAGTCCATCGACTTGGATGACGTTGATCCATATGGTGAATGGACTATTGATGAACAAAATGATGAGGCTGATGTCTTCCTTACTGATGAGGATCTTGCTGAATTAGAGAGAGCAGCAGCAGAAGAAGAAGCAGCAAGATTGGATGCCATGGAGGATGATGAAGACACATTCGAATATCATGTTTCCCCTTCTCGATATCCTAGTCCTCGTTTGGATACTATAGCACGGGCACCTTCTAGTTCTAGGCCTCCAAAATTGAGTACCATTGGGAGGGGAAAAAGGAAGATGTAGATTATATGTGGTTGTTAATGTTTTCCTCTTTTTGACATGATTATATGTAAACATTTATAAATTTATGATGTTGTTCTACATTGAAACTATGAGTATTTGATGACTATGAATGATGAAATTTCAATTATTGAGTGTTTGATGATCATATGACATGTGTAATCTTTGAATTATAAGTGTTTGATAATCAAATTAGGCTCTTATGTTCTCTAAATGCATTAATTTGTTCTTGTTTTTTTGTAAAACTACGGTTTTTTTTTTTGCCGAGTCCTTGCCGAGTCTTTTCCCGAGTCCATGCCGAGTCCCCAAGTCCGAGTCATATTTTGGGCTGCTGAGTCCGCGGCGAGTCCAGTTTCCAACTATGGTTTTCCCATGGTGATGTGTGGGAAGTCTAAACTGGTCAGGAGTTATGTCGATATTGAAGTATGTTATGTAAGTCATAATGGGTGTCTAAATCCATATTTATTTGTTAAGTGTTTGGAAAGTATGAGTGTAAAGTGGCTTAAACTGGGTTGTCTATGCTGCAAGGGGACATGCTACATGGTAGAATTTTGATGAGTTCTTTGAAACCCATTTTGTAATTGTTTGAAGATCACTTGTGAGTCATTTTGAGAAGGTCTCCACCTTCACTCTTGCATCAAAGTGGTGTCAGGCTTGATGGTAGGTTCTTTGGGGGTTGAGAGAATAGCGGTAAGCACCAAAGAATCAGTGTACAAAGAGAGTTGGAAGAGTTGAAGGAGATCTTGGAGAGGGAGAGAAGAGAAAGAAGGGAACAAGAAGCAGCAAGAGAAAGAGAAGAAAGACAATGGAGAAGAGAGAGAGACACTATGTAGGCAAGGATCAATAACCTTGAGAGGAGTAGGAGGAGAGAAGACCAAGAAGACCAAGAAAACAATGAAGAGGATGAAGAGCATGTGAGGGTAAATCAGGAACAGCAAGCTGATGATACAGAGGACCCTGAGGAAAGGAGGTTAGTGAGGTTATTGAAGGCAGTACAGGGTCATGGAGGGAAGAGTCACATTGACTTACCTATCTATCAAGGGAAGATGGATAGTGAAGAGGTATTGGGATGGCTTGATGCCATGGAAAACTACTTTGAATTTGAGGAGATGGATGAAGAAAGGAAAGTCAAGTTTGCTAAAACCAAGTTGAGAGGCACAACATTGACATGGTGGACAAGTTTCCAGAATGATAGGTTGGCTAGAGGATTGGCAAATTTTTCTACATGGGCAAGGATGAAGAGTTTGGTCAAGGAGCAATTTTTACCATCTGATTATACCATTCATGTGAAAAGGATGAGGTAGAATTTAAAGCAAAAGGACTTGGATGTGATGTCCTATACTGAGCAATTTCACAAGCTTAGTATCAGAGGAGGTTATGAGGAATAAGATGAGAAAATAGCCAGGTACATCAATGGCTTAAGGTACAATCTGCAAGATGAGATTGGTTTGCAATTGCCAAGAACATTTGGAGAATGTTTTCAGTTGGCCATTAGAGCAGAAGAAAAGGTGAAAAGGAAGCAAGAAAGATCAAACAATGGTGGTAGAGGAGGTAGTTCAAATAGGGGCAGAGGTAATAGGGAACAAGGACAAGGCAGTAATGATAAGAGTGGCAATGACAAAGGCAAAGAGATATTTTCTGATCAAAGAGGTGGATACACTCCAAGAGGAGGAGGCAGATTTGGACAAGGTAGAGGACCATTCACAGGCAGATGTTTTAATTGCAATGAATCAGGGCATCCTTCCTTCAAGTGTCCTAAGTGGGAACAAGCTGATAAAGGTAGAGAAAGGAGAGCTAACTTGGTACAAGAAGAAGAAGACAAGAAGGAGGAACCAAAAACATTTATGGTAGACCCTGTGACTGATGGTGAGTTTCTCATGATCAAGCAAGGAGAAAGGCTTCATCAAGAACCAAAGGTAACCATTTTCAAAACAAATTGTCTCAGTCATGGTAAGATATGCAGATTGCTTATAGATTCAGGGTCACATAGCAATTTAGTTTCAGTTGATATGGTAACCAAGCTAGGGATTGAAACTTTTGATCATCCTACTCCCTACAAGGCCACTTGGGTAACTCAAGGACAGCATGTAGAGATTGGTAAGAGAGCTTTTGTTGATTTCTGAATTGGTTCATATCAGGATAGAGTGCTTTGTGATGTTATTCCAATGACTTGTGGTCATATTATCTTGGGAAGGCCATGGCAGTATGTTAGAAGAACTTTGCATGATGGGTTTCTTAACACCTATTTGGTTCACAAGGGAGATGTTAAATATCAGTTGGTTCCTTTACCTTTGGAGCAGTCTAATGATAGTTTTGTAATCTGTTTTGAGAAGAGTTTGTAGGTGAATAAGCAGGGTGAACTAGGGGAAGGCATTGGCAAGCTGAAAAGTGATAAGTTGCAGCAAGGTTATGAGATGGACAGTCCTCCAAATCAGTCCTTGTGGGATCTGAATAGTATCAATATTGGTGGCATTGAATGCCCTATAAATGAGGGTAATAGTGGTGAAGTTCTTCCACAAAGGAGGCATTGGAATGAGGGCAGCAGCAGGGCACAAGAACTCACTGTTTTCAAGCAACAAAGAGGACACACTAATCCTTATTTTGGTTCTGTCAAGAATGCAATGTAAGGAAAAATTAGGTTTGAGGAGGCATGCAAGCAGTGCTGGTCATTCTAGGACACCTGCGAGTTGTAGAGGTGTTACACTCATAGATACACAAGAAGTGTAATGTCCAAACAACTACTATAATCATGAATCTTTCAAGGATGTTTGTGTAGTATGTAGACATCTACACGACATGTGGTCATCTACGATAAAAATGCACATTAACGACTGAGAATGAAAGGGATATTGCATTATCGAATTTAATTTATCTAAAGAGGAGGTTTATGGAATGTGAAATTTCATAGGATGTAATCTTTGACATTATATTTTACCCCCACTTTAGAGAGCATATGTATTCTAGAATATGTGAGCTAAAGTAGAGAGAGAAAGAGGTTGAAGAGAATATACCCAAGATGAAGAGGATGCAAGCCTTCAATCTAGTATATGCAATTGTAGATTTGAGATAGGACACGAAGAGGACAGAGGTCTTTTATCTTGCAAAGATGATTGCAGATTCATCACAAGCATGTTAGTTATAGATAAACACGTTAGGAAAAAAAATGTGATAAATTGATCAAATATAAAGATGTTGCTGATAAGTATGGCTAGAAATCCGTGTTAGAGACCATATGGCAAGTGAATAAGCTTGTGGCTACTATAAACTACATTACAAGATAGTCACAAAAAATACAAGTCTAGTCAGACTACCCTAAAGCTAGACGATGAGATCATAATACATCAATATTTTAAAGATGTATTTCTAAAAAATATAAGAATATTCATATATGATAGCCCCCCTTAGAATGATATGTTCTACATAGAGGAGAACAAGCCATTATAAGGAGATGAAAGACAGAGATATGTTGTGTCATGACTGTGAACGCCAACAGGGCGGTAAACCCCAAAGGACAATCACACAAAAATTACCGCACAATTTTTTTTTTAGTAAACATAACATACATGTAATACATATTAAGTCATAACATGAATTTCATCTAAATAGATTCATTAACACATACATCCCTTGGGGTACACGAGGATTCATTACGCGACTTAGATCCATACAACATCAACAAAGAAAAAACCCAAAGATATAAAGTAAACAATAACAACTATAACACATACATGAAAAATTCATTGATAAGAAGCCATCTGAAAACATAAATACAACATATACATGATTAACTTAACACATTAAATAACAATCACCATGGCCAATATCCACACAAGGTTTAATGTTACATTACATTACAGTACAATGTTTAAGAAGTACAATGATACAAGAGTGTTCCAAATATGAATGGAAACCATACACAAGATACCATGATACAAATAATTAGAGAAATACAAGTATCAAAACTGGCTCCAAGATAGATACAACTCTGGAGTCGCTGCAATAGCACCAATCCGCACCTCTCAATCCTTGACTGGGGACCCAACGGGGTGCTTAGCACGTTCCACCCGACCATGTGAGTTTGAAGACCCACCCCCCGTGCTAGGAGCTAACAAGAAAGAGACCACAACCAAGAACATCCAAGCAGAGAACCACAAGACTCAACGTCATACAAAAGTATCATAACACTCAGGAATTATAATGACATAATCAATCACATCCAAGAGTCATAAATATCATCACATAAATCAAAGCAATGACCAGTAACCAAATAACCAAAGGATGATTATGAAACACCTCCAATAAACTGCATTAATAAACATGACACAATTCCAAATTGCAATAACCAATCTAACAACATCATATCACAGTACCACAAGGGTACAAGGTCATAAGTCAAATATCAAGGAGATCATACAAGACCTCAAAGTACACCAAAGATAAAATAGGGTAAAACCATAAATCATCTCAAATAATTGTGTTTCGTCAATTCAAGACAAAGAACCACTTCCAGAGGATTTCCAAAGAAGCAACATAATAAGGAGTGTTAGAGGAGAGTGTCATCACATGGCTTAACATGGATTCTCCAGGCTACCACTATCACAAGGAGCCGCCTCCGTCTACTGATGAATTATCCAAGCATCCCGAGCGCTAGGAGCCGCCTCCATCTATGGTTATCTAGGCTACCTATCTCAAGGCACTGCTCCATAGGGTTGCTCATGCGGAACCATTAACCTTTCATGAAGACAAGGCAACGATCTTGCCAACCACGTCCTTCTCAATCCCCTTTAGTCTGTGGTAGCACTCAAAGGCGGATGAGGCATCAATTATCTTTTTAATGTGATTCTACCCACCCCCTAGTTAATTATTTAAATTATCACTTATTAAATTCACTCTAACGAGGGCTATCCTGGCGCCCCTTTGTGCGCCGACCACCCACTTAGAGCCACCCTCTCTCTCTAGACACTCAAAACATAAAACCAAAATCCAAGGGTTGTACAACATAACAAGAACATTATATCACAACAGAGCAGCATGCAAGGCATTACCCATCTTGCCATAAATACATAATCAAAAATCTCCATGATTCCCGTACAACCCTTTCAAAAACATGAAACCAAAACATTTGCCACAACAAGGGCACATAAAAGGAGGAACATTAACCAATAGTAAAATAAACCTCTGGAAGATTCTCATAAAGTTACACTAGGGTTTCCCCATCAAAGAACTGACAGCAATAATTGCAAGACCTCAAAGAACTATTTCCAATATAAATATAATGAGAAAATACACCAAAATAAGATCAACAACTCCACTCAACAACACCAACAACTTCAATACGAACTAAATCGAGAATCCAAGGGAAACCTCTATTTTCTCCTCTCGGAATACCCATAATTCAAAGAACTTTTCAATTTGACTCATCAAGTAGAACCATCAATCATGACAAAGTTAACATTAACCAATTTGCCACTTAGGTAAAGAACAAAAGAACACATACTGGTTCCCAACAAATAGCAACATAAATAAAATGAGAGAAAAACTCCCACTCAAAAATCAACTCAGGAAAAGTCACATTGAAAGAATCCATAAAACCACACATTATAATAATATATCCATTCATTCAATAAGAAGTAACTTGAAACATTAGTTTAAAGATCAATCATTTCCATCATTTAAGGATAGCACAATATTACGAAGTGAAAATAAAATCTAATGGTTTAAGCCATAAGACACTATTCACAAGTATACTCTTTCAAACACAAATATATTCCAATTTACACATTATAACAACAATCTCCCTTCGAAGATCAACCCACTCAAACCAACAATTTGATCCTGATATCAATCACAAGTATTTTCTAGAACTGTTCTTATAGAAATCCCACAAATCAACTATTAAAAGAATATGAGGGAAATTGACTTAGAACAGATCATCTAATTTTATTCATTTACATAAACCCTTTGTTTAACTAAATATAATTAATCAAAACATTTATCGAATCTACAATCATTCACTAGCCTTTATCGTAATACCCAACTATTTAAAGTTTTCAAATTTATTTACTTCCATTTATCTTATAAATCAATTCTCCCACCTAAACAGAAATAATCCTTATCGCCAATATTATCTACATACATCAACAACATACAAAACTCTACTTTTCATTATTTCTAAGTTAACTATCCCACTTGAAACTAATCAAATTGAGAATAAACTAATCTATCAATGTTACCCAAATTATTAACATAAGGAAACTCTCTCTCTAATCACTTTACTAACCTACTCAATAACATAGTACCTAACTTAACTACCTAATAATTCTAATTTTCTAACTCCTATAAATAAATCATTTTCTGAATATAAACACATTAATTACAAAGTCTTAAGGAATAATTCCATACAAGGAAACCATCAAACACATCAACCTTGAAGAACACTATCTTAAAACACTTACAATGAACAAGCCATTGAGACATCTCCATAAATATCCCACAAATAACACCCATCTTAAAACACTTAAACCAATAATCAAAACACTTTGTTTAAAACACATTTACTCACACATTATAACCATAAAGACCTTCCTTTAATTAAAGCATTATTTCAACGTTTTTACCACTTATTTTAATATATCCACTTAATTTAATTAAGAGAGTATTTACTACAAATAATTATATTTAAAATAACTATATCATTTATAAGATAACCAACTCCATCAACTGTTTAATACGAATCCTAATTATAACTTTAAAATGTAATACTAAGATGACAATTCTATAATTTACAACTTTATTATAATACTAAGGTGACGACACTAATGGATTATTTCACACAGTAGTTTGATAAATAATTATCATTCACAGACTCATTAGATAACAAAAAGGTAATTAAAACCATTTAACATTTAATCAGTATCATTTAAATTAATTAACCTATGAACCTGGGATTTATCCTCACTTAAAAATAACTTTATCATTAACCTTCAAGTAAAAGAAACTATGTAAATGTAGAATCACTTATCTCCTTTAGTGAACCCTAAAACTTAATTAACCATATAAATCGATTTACTTTAACTAAATACACAGTTCATTTATCTACAACAAAATTAAATACCTAATTCAATAATGTTTATTCCGTTAAAAACTTTTGTTAAATAATATTTTACTAAGCAATCTATCGAAATAACCATTTTCACTTTAATTATTTACCTAAAATAAAATTACACTTTTACTTAACTCACTATCTTACAGAACATTCTAACACTCGATTCATATTTTACTTTTACACCACCATAAAATCATAAACAAAACAATTAAAGAAATTATTCATATTTTATAAACATAATATATAAATACGAACCATTTTCTTTTGAATAATACTCATCATACAAATCTGCTTATATATTGAAATATCTTCATAAATCCTAAATATATAAAAGACTACCTTCACTTCAAATCTTTTAACCTATAATTATGTATCTATACTTGTTTATATAACCATACGCATATATATATATAAAAGAATAGTAATCAAAAATATATAATTTCAAAATAAATAGAAAGTCACTCATATATGTAGTTGGTAATTCAAATGCCCTAACTCAGACAGGTTGACAAAGAAATCAAAGAGGCTATTTAATTCTGTACAATGTTTCAACTCTAATTATATCTCACCTCAAACAATATCCAACCTAATTATTATAAACAAATATATATATATATATATATATATATATAATCTTCACTTTCTGATTAAAAATAAGAGATCATTTATCTAGCTGGGATAAAATCTAATTCTTCACAGCACAACCTTAACCTAAATAAAATTAATATTTTACTTATGATTGATTTTATATTTTATTTATTCAATTCTTTTAATATAAATAAATCATTTCCCTCCAAGTATTACTTCCCTAATAATCAATTTATTTTAACCACTAAGTTTAATAATTAACAAAATGCAGCTTATTTTATAATAAACCCTTAACATCTTTATTATTTCTCTATTTATCTCAAAACCTATCATACTAGCAGACCAAAATTTAATTTAACTCTTTATAGATTATATTTATTATCAGCAAAACGCAACCATAAGGGAGCAGCTTGACAGCAGCCTCGTATTTTAAGCATAACGCCAAAACTATAATCTGGGTATTTGAGATTTTTGGACAGCAAATAGAAAACTGGAATTTGGAGAAACCCTTTAAATTTACCAGCAAACTAGTTTGTATAAAAAAATGTTATGGATGACACAACTAAACTGTTTGAATAGAGTCACAGGAAATAGTTCATTTACAGACAGTTTATAGTCTCAAAATACATATATTGAATACCATATTTATGTAAGTATATATAAAATGAAAGGAAGGAAAATACAAATTTGTACAGCCCAAAAAATAAGACATTTAAAATACTCAGCTAAATTTTGAAGTTGGCATACAAAAGATTTCAAGGAAGAAGGAAATCTTTCACAGGAAAACATCTATTCACTATTTTGTAAGGAAAATATTTAAAAGAAAACCTGGAAGTCGCTTTCCCTTTTGAATTCCTCTTCTTTTTCTCTTTTCTTGTTCCTTCCTTCGTGGAAATTGCTTTCAGTAAAATTCCTCCCTCTCTTCACAGGTTGCCAATTATCTTCCCAAAGTCCCCCTTGGCATTCGGAAAAATCACCCTCTTATTTTCTTTCTTGGTCAGTTACCAACCAAGAACGAATTCCCAACCACCGAATGACTTTTCACCTTCCCCAAACCGAAACTTGAATTTCAAATAATATTTATTTGCATGTTTATTGTTTATTTAATTATAATATTCAAGTTTGATTTATTTAATTCATTTAAACCATTAATAATATTTTATTAGAATTTATTTCGTCACATTACTTACCATAATAACATTATTAACTTATCAATTATAATTAGGTACCAACTTTTACTGGCTTTTCTCGTTTTTACCTTCATTCAAACTTAAGTAAAATTTTAATATTTAATCCTTTCTAATATTTTCTCACTTTAATTAATCATTACTTTATGTATTTATTTTATTTAATTTCAACCAATAACTTCTTTTATTTTAAATTACTTCCACTTAACTCTAAATTTTAACTAAAACAAATTTTCATAAATAATTAACTTTTAATTAAAATATAATTCAATAAATATTTTTACCGTAATTTATTTAAACTTAAGTACAATTTTAATATTTAATCCTCTTAATATTTTATCACTTTTAAATTTATTAATTGAATTTAATCATTAAATGATAATTACCTTTCCTCATTTAATCTGATTATTTTAAATAACTAACTCCCAACGATAATTAAATTGACGTTTATCATTGAATCTAATTCTTTATTTAATTCCAAATGAAACAGGTAACCTTATAATTAAATTAATTTTATTAATCAAATCCAAACATATTATTAGTGTTACCTCATAACCTTAGAATTAAATTAAATAATAAAATCACCACATCATCATGACATTACCAACAACAACTTACTTAACATCAACGACGACCGAAACGGAGGGCACTACATGACCTACATACCAAGATGTATCCATGGTGTTGGTGTAATTAAAAGTGTTGTACCTTGTCCTAGGTAATGATTACACCTTAGTTAAGTTTACTTAGGGACCACATAGAGGTAGTTGGAGAATTTCCACTTTTGGTGGACTTGACATGTCATTACTTTATCACTTCCACCTTTTTTGGACATATCATGTGATTATCTCTCCACCTTTTGTGGGTGATCCACCTTTTGTGGTGATTATCACATTATCACTTTTCCACTTTAGGTGGAGTGATAGCTTTTCATAGTTGTCTCATGTCATAAGATTATGACACTCGTCATAATCTTATGCCCTTCTATGTTCTCACCTTGGCTATATAACCAAGGGGTCCCCTATGTACATTTGCTCATCATATTTGCATTCATTGATAAGAATACAGTTTAATCTTGTCATATTGTTTCTATCTCTCTTATGATTGTGCTTTCTATTAGGCCTCTAGATCTTGGGTGGCTACCTTCATAGCCAATTCTTACATGGTATCAGAGCTATTGGAGTGCCTTTGGATTATCATTTTGGAGAGATTCTTGGAGGGTTCCTTTTTTGGCCTTGTATTGTAGGTGCATTTTGGGAGCTTGTTGCATCAGATTTGAGCTCGCCATTGCGTCCAGAGTGTTCGAGATAGTCAGATTTTCCTTTTATTTTGTCACAATTGGACATTGGAGGCCAAATCTACAAAGGGTTGAAGATTGGCGATGGTTTCTAGATCCAGGACCTAGCTACCACTTCAGAGCATTTTCAACCAAAAAGGACATCACCATTGTTCTCAGAAGGGCCAAAAACCCATAAATCAACTGCCAAATTGTACAAATCAAAGCAAGTTGTCCATCGAGACAAAAAAAATCTGTTGGCCGAGCCATACGACCCAGCCATTATGACAGTTGGTACGATTTTTATTTTTAAAAAATAAAATAAAATTATTTTTTGCGAAAATTACTATTCAAAAAAAAAAATCATTAAAAAAATATTTCGCAATTTTTATTATTGTAGATTATATAAAGTTGTTTTAAAAAAAATCAAAAAAAGAGATCGTACTGCAACTGTGCAATATGCAGTATGTAGACTCATACCCTCTACAGCGTACCCGTGGGCCCCTTCACACAGGCCACGTGGCATAACCACTAAGGACCATGCAGGCCCCGCGTACCGGTAGGCGGTCGGTCAAATCCAGCAAGCGGCAACCAAAAAGTAAATTCTGGCGTTTTAAAAAAATCGGCATCAAGGAATATTCCGGCGAACGATTAGAAGATTATGGTAGAAGAATATTCCCGGCGGGTGGTGCGTCGACCTGCGGCAGCTTGTAGACCGTCAAATTTAACCCTGAACAGTTCACAATGGGTATACGGTTGTCAAATTTAATGTTGTAAACTGATGACGTCAACACTGTGTCAGCCACTTTTTGAAAATTTGCAAACCCCTCTCCATTGAGCTTTTTGATTTTGCAGTCCAACTTCAGAGGCTCATATCTTGGCTATTTTGAGGCCTTTTTTGGTGCAATTTTTTTTATTTGGGCTAATTTTTCATGTACTTCATATTGTGCATATATTTTCTTATTTTGGTGCACTGATTTTCTAGAAAATTTGATTTCTCTCAGGTAGAGCTGAATTGTCACCATTTTTGCAACTTTTGGGGCTTCGTTCAAGCTCATACGAACTCCTTTTCAAGTGCCATGTTTTTTGAAAGTGCATGATTTTTTTTGAACTTCACAGTGGTTGTATCAGTTTGTAGTGATTGTGATCAGAAATTGTACTTTCAGCACTTGGTCATTTTTGGCCTATTTTGGCATTTGTAAAGTTAAGATCTCAGTTTGGTCTTTTGTATCAGTCATTTGAGTTTTTTATAGCCTACTTAACGTTGTAAAACATTGAAAATCAAAAGCCCACTTTTCTTGGCTTGCAAGTGGCCATTGTACACGCACTAATTATAAAGTGCTAAATCATCTTTTTTTTTGGGGGGCAGGGGTTCTTTGATTGAGTGAATTTGGGAGGGTGTCTTGTGTGATTGTTCCTCTCTCTTTATCTTGTTCTCTTTCATTTTTCTGCTATGGGTTCTCCTAAGTTTCCTTTGTTAACTCCACATAACTATGCTTCTTGGAAAATTGATGCTCGAAGTAAGTTAATGCAAAATGGATTAACTCATTATATTTATGGAACTATTGTTGCACCATCTAATCCTAAAGTTGATCATGTTACTCATATGGATTGGCTCAGTAAAATTACTATGGCTCTTGGAACTTTAAGGAAATATGTATCAAAATATCTAATCTTTCAAATTGAAAAATATAAAACAATCAAAGAGGCTTTGGAAAAGTTTGGTCAATTGTATGGCCAAGTTGATGAGATTAGAGGTTATCAGCTTGACAATGATCTCACAATGTTAGATCCCAAGAATTTTGATACAATCCAAGACTATGTCACTAAGGCAAATGAGCTAAGAGCACAACTTAAGGATTGTGGCATTGATAAGAAGGATGCATAGTTTGTCTACAATTTTTTGGGAAAGCTTCCATCAGAATATGCAGCATTTTTTTCTAGCTTCCAAACCCATCACTTGACAGTGGGTAGTTCTTTCACTATGCCATCATTTGATGCATTCACAGAAATGTTGATGTTAGAGCAAGCAAAGTTGACAAGCATGGGGATTCTCAAGTCTTCAAAGTCCAAAGCTTTGGTGGCTAATCAAGGGACTCAAGGAAAGGGTTCCAACAAGAAGCAAAACCAATCTAAGCCAAAGACACAACAAGATAAAGCACAATCATCCTCTCCAAAACAAGGGAATTCTTCATCGTTACCCAAGAAGGGAAATTCAAGAAAGAAGGAGAGACCAACCTGTTCATATGCAAGAAGTTTGGTCATGATGAGCATCATTGCCACACTAAGCAAATTGATGAGTTGACAAACATCATCAAGAAGAACAACATCAATTTTCCATCCACCTACAAGAAGAAGGATTCATCTCCTTCCACTTCCTCACAATCAAAAGGAAAAGGGCAAGCATTTGTGGCTTCTTTAGGTTCTTCGTAGAAATGGATACTTGACTCAGGTACCACTCATCATATGGGTTCTGCAAGGGAGCAGTTTTCTTCTTTGGAGCCATCTAAGGTACCTCACATCTTCATAGGAGATGATACTCAAGTGGAAGTTGAAGGTGAAGGTTCGGTTGCCATGGATAATGGAACATTTGAGAATGTTCTCTATGTTCCTAACTTGAGTGCCAATCTTCTTTCAATCTACCAAATCACTCACTTTGGAGATGGCAAGAAAATTGAGTTTCTACCAGATTCAGTTGTGGTCAAAGAACTTAAGGATGATTCCTTGGTTGCAGTGGGACAAGCCAATCACAACACACGACTTTACTCTTTTTCCCACTTTGTGCCTAAGTCTCCTTGTACAGCTTTTCTCACTCATTCAAATTCAAAAAGTAAATTATGGCATGAGTGGTTTCGACATCTCAATTATCGCTATCTTCAATAGCTTAGCTCCAAGGATATGGTAATAGGACTCCCTCAAATCAGCTTTTTAGAAGGTGTATGTTCAAGTTGTTCCATGGGTAAGCATCCAGAAGAGAAGTTTGACAAAGGGAAGTCTTGGAGAGCTTTGGAAGTTCTTCAGTTGGTTCACAGTGATGTAGCAGGTCCATTCCCAGTACCATCATTTAGCATGGCCCGCTATGTCCTCACCTTCATTGATGACTACTCCCGCTTCACATGGGTCTACTTTCTTGTTCACAAGAGTGAAGTGTTTGACAAATTTCTAGCCTTCAAGGCTCATGTTGAGAAGCAATTAGGGAAGCAAGTCAAGATTCTTCACACAGACAATGGAAGGGAATATGTGAACAATAGACTTGAGGAATTTTGTACTCTTGAGGGGATTGATCTTCAGCATTCAGTTGCATACACTCCACAGCAAAATGGTGTTGTTGAAAGAAAGAATAGAACCCTTAAGGAGATGGCTAGCTGCATGATTCATGCTCATTCTCTTGGTCCTCAATTTTGGGCAGAAGCTATCAGTTGTGCCACTCACATCCAAAATCGGGTTCCCCATAAAGCTTTGAAGGGTATGACTCCTTTTGAGGCTTGGTATTGTAGAAAACCGGTTGTGAGACACTTCAGAGTTTTTGGTTGTATTTCTAAGATGAGATCATAATACATCAATATTTTAAAGATGTATTTCTAAAAAATATAAGAATATTCAAATATGATAGCCCCCCTTAGAATGATATGTGCTACATAGAGGAGAACAAGCCATTCTAAGTAGATGAAAGACAGAGATATGTTGTGTCATGACCTACATACCAAGATGTATCCATGGTGTTGGTGTAATTAAAAGTGTTGTACCTTGTCCTAGGTCATGATTACACCTTAGTTAAGTTTACTTAGGGACCACATAGGAGGTAGTTGGAGAATTTCCACTTTTGGTGGACTTGACATGTCATTACTTTATCACTTCCACCTTTTGTGGACATATCATGTGATTATCTCTCCACCTTTTGTGGTGATTATCACATTATCACTTTTCCACTTTAGGTGGAGTGATAGTTTTTCATAGTTGTCTCATGTCATAAGATTATGACACTTGTCATAATCTTATGCCCTTCTATGTTCTCACCTTGGCTATATAACCAAGGGGTCCCCTATGTACATTTTCTCATCATATTTGCATTCATTGATAAGAATATAGTTTATTCTTTTCATATTGTTTCTATCTCTCTTATGATTGTGCTTTCTATTAGGCCTCTAAATCTTGGGTGGCTACCTTCATAGCCAATTCTTACACATGGAATGTTATTGCACAAGGTATAACACATAGAATCCACAACATCAAGAAAAAGTAGAGAGATAGAGAGATTAAAAGCACAAGGGGATCCAAGTATTTGGGGTCAAAACTGATCATAAATGTATGTATTTATATTACAAATTATATGAAATATCATCACCCCTCAAATAGATTGGAACAAGAAGAAGAGCACATTAAGACATAAAAAGAGTTAGGTCAACATGGAAGAGGCCTAAATGCCTTGATTCTTTGCATTGTCCCGAATGTGAAATACAGAGGTTTATGACAAATAAAAGAATGATGAAATATATAGAATTTTTACAATAAATTTTATCTCTTGTATCCAAGTACCTACAAGGGTAGAAAGTGTCCTCTAGGGGAGAGCACAAACATAAATAAACAAGTATTTATGAACACAAACAAACACACAAAACTAATATAAAGATAAGAAGAGGTACTGCTCTAGTCCAACACGTCTAAAAATTCATCCTATTCCTAATCTAAATCATTATAAGGGGAGGGAAGATGAGCTTGTAGAGGGGGAATAATGAGAGCAGTTCTAGGAAAATCACCTGCAATAAGAGCTAAGGAGGATGCTTCCCAAATATCCTCATCTATGAGCTCGTACAAGGTTGATATCATCCACTTAGCAAAGATGGATGATAAAATTGGGATGCCCTCCATTAAGTCAAACATCCACTTCTCCAGGGAGTGTAGTGACTATGCAGAATGAGGTGGATGAACCATGGAGTCATTTCCTACCTTTAGAGGAGGGACAGTGTCAAACTATGGAGAAGCAGGAGAATCTTTCATCATAAGAATGAAATAGACTAGACAAGAACAAGATGAAGAAAATGAATACTTTTTATGACTATCCTTCATAGTGAGGATATGTTCTAATTTTTTCTCAAGAGGAGGATGTGCAATCCTCTCATCAAAAGCGGAAGAAGCAAAAGGATCCATAGTAGATACAACCTTTGTGTAAGGTATATCTGCGGGTGTGGGAAAAAGAGGAAGATCTAGTAGAGAAGTGATCAAGGAAGGCTACGAAGGAGTGAGGAACATGTGTACCCTCTTGGGGTAAGGTTCATTGGGGTCTCTCAACGAATTCAAAAGAAAAAATAAGGTAATAGGAGCAAAATACAAAATAGAGATAGATCTAGTAGAGAGAGAAACAAGAATAGAAATAGAGTCAAAAGGCTCACCCTCAGTCTTCTGCAAGGTATCATATTCTCAACCCAATGCTTTTCGGTGATGGTTACACTCATGCACAAGTTTTTGTTAGTAGTTATGACTAATAGGAATAGAGACTTGAGAATATCCCAAGGTGTCTTGTTCCATCAGAGGAGTAATAAACAAGGTTGTTACCAATGGAAGAATAGGCTCCTTAGGGAGAGTAGGGGGTGGTATGGAAATAGAACCTGAGTCTTGACCATTGACTCCTTTCCTTTTTTTTTATTTGGAAATAGGTGAGGGAATGGGAGGAGGCCTTAGGGGCCGAGATGCAGGAGCAACAAAATAAGTTCCAACTCTAGTTGCATGTTTTACCTTACCATACATGGGGCAAGGAATTGCGGGGAAAAATAGAAGTTGAAAAACTTGAGGTTTAGATTTCACAAATGCAGGCACCTTTCCATTCATCGTATCAAGCACAATACAATGAACCAAGGACACCACTAGAAATTGTGAAATTGTAGTAGAAGAAGAAGGTATACTTGTGGGAGTGTTCTTATCTATAGCCTTCAAAGAAGAAGGCATAGAAGGTGAAGCACACTGCTGCACACACATAGATTCCTTCATGTAAATTGCATGAGATGAAGGGGGAGATGGTAGTAGGGTTCAAGGCTCCAATCTTGTACCTAAAATAGGTCATGCAAGTCTCCATAGGGTGGTAAAGGTCCAATATGAGAAATCCAAAAATAGTTTGATGAGAAGCCTCCATGCGACACAAGGATTTTGTATCCTATGTCATGAAAAGTATGCATTATTCCATCATGAGGTAACTTCAAGAATTTATAGATTACTGATGTGATCACATTCATAGATACTAGCCAAGGAATGCCTAGCCTTACTTTGAATAGGTCAAATTCAAGAATCACAACAAAAGGAACATCGATGGATTTGGGTCCAACCAAGATTGACAAGGAAATAGAACCAATGGGTGGTATAGAAAGGCCACCATGAGTATAGATCATGGCCTTTGACTCCTTATATTTCTCCTTGTGCAATTTGTTAATGAAAAGAGTCTCCTCTGTGATAACATTAAGCCGATTGGAAGGGTCAACCATAACACCAGTCACAATGTTTCCATTGACTTGCATAGGGATGTAGAGAGGCGAAGGCTCCCTATTGATGAGGAGGTCATGTGACATGTAAAAATTATATCAATAATTTTATCCACATGATTTGTAGGAGGAATAGGAGTGAATGAGACCATGTTCACATAATCATAATGACTAGGTTTAGAAGAAGCAAGAGTATATGTGATTAGGTTGGTTGAATGAGATGGAAAAGGATCTATGTAGATCTACAGTTGATCATTAGCCTTGGATATAGATTTATTTGACCTTTTCTTTCTATCATCAAGCTGGATGGCACCACTATCTATGTGGTACTGGACTACATGCCAAAGATGCACATTGCATTCAATTTCATAGCATGTGACTTGGTGATATTGGAAAAAAAATTGTGCATCATACCAGGTGGGATATGGTTTTTCATTACGTAGCAGTCTGATTTCTAGGAAAGTGATTAAGCCATCTTTTAATAGCTTTTGAAGATCACTGGCATAAGATTTAGATAATTTGGTAAAAAATTATGTTATCTCTTGTGATGTTCCTTTTAGTAGGAAGGGAAACCACATTCACTTCTACCTTATTATTTTTGGATTCTCTAAAAATAGACACAACTATCTGACTATCAAGATAGAAGGACAAGGAGGAACCTTTGTACTATGTCACCATCTGTTGGTAGTCTCTAATGGGAAAAAGAGGGATATTTCATTAATATAATTTTTTCTCTTAACACCATCTATAGATTCCCCATGAACACACATTGGAAATTAGAATTACGGAGGGCATAAAAGATCTAAGAAAACAAATATTGATAGCGAGCAATAAATTTGGTCACCTTCTCATGAGCCCCTTGCTTATAGTGGATGAGATCAGTAAATATGGCCTTCACCCCATGTTAGTCTAAACTTCTACAAGAATCGATTAATTAATTGCTTGAAGGTGAAGATGCAACTGTTAGAAAGGGAGCAAAACCAATCCAATACAATTTCCTTAAGAGATTGTGGGAATAGTTTGGCTAACAATGCATCTTGATAGAGGAAGTCCCTACACATGGTAACGAATGATGAGACATGAATTTTTGGGCTACCCTTGCCACTATATTTATAAAAATTTGAAATTTCCACCCCTTAGGGAATGGGGACATTTAAAAAATTTAGGGCCAAGGGATTATGATATTAATAGGGCTGCAACGTGCAATAAGAAGCAGTGTTAGTTAAGTTGGCTAATTGTGTTGAATGAACAATACAACTGAGAGGGGGGTTGAATCATTTGTATCTTGTCAAAACCCTCATTAACATTTAGATCCACATGCACTCAATAAACCCTTAATTTGTTATGAAGTTTTAACATGGAAAGCAAATAACAAAAACTGAAACTACTTTAAAACCATGCACAATAGAACACCATATTTACATGGAAACCTAAGAAGGGAGAAACCATGGTGAGGATTAGCTCACAATATAAGTAATTACAAAACTAGTTACAAGGGTGTACTACCAGAGTAGGACACACTATCCAGAAAGGCTCACATCTAAGGCTCATTGTCAGAATAGAAAAGAAGATAGAGAAGAAATGTTACATAGAGAACATGATCTCAATGCAACAAAAAATCCACCACAATAGCTCCAACACCTTCACAATATTTTTGAATGATTGTAGACAGCTTTTGCTCACTGTATCCAGTAATCCAACTCTTGAAGGATCACACTGCTCTGCTTAATTTCACACCTTACAACTCTACAATTCACATCATTCACATCACACACTTTGTACTTTCATCTATCTTAACCTCCTTCAACAATTCAATTCATACTTATACCATCCTCAACCTTGAAACCCTTTCCAAGGTCGACAATGCACCTCAAACGTGCAAATTCAAATTAGGTTATCTCCAAAACACTTTTGTGGTGGATAGAAGTGAATGCGGACCACATGAAAGCTTAATTGGGACCCAAATAAACAACACCACTTAACCACACACTACCACAAACAATATTTATCCTCTGCATGCGTAAACACCAGGTCGTCTATTACCCATGCAAACACCATTAAAATTTTAAGTACATGCTTCCTCAAACCCAAAGATGACTTTCAAACCATACATCACACTTCTAAACAAGCTAGAATAAACCAAAACCCACTTGAGATCTAATAAACTCCACAACTTTGACCTGAAGAATGTACAAACCCAGTACACTCAGACTACTCTTCCATACATTATTACTTGAAAACTTATCTTCCAAAGCACCAAATCTAAAATCCTCTCGACTAAGGTAAACTACCAACACCATCAACAATCCTTAAGAATCATCTGAATCATAACTGTAGAGAAACCCAGAGAAAAAAATTCTCCCAAACACCTCTACAATGCACAGTCACACACTAGTGAACACAACTTCTACTATATGATGATCTAGCATACCATCTCTTAAATATAACATCTTTGAACACCTCTCACCAACATATTTGAATTTCATAGGTAGATCTTCAACCTAGAAGAAATGTGGAGCAAAGCCAAAACATTTCTCTATAACCTAGAACAACATTGCAACACACTATTTCCTCTTTTCATCATTTTATCTCAAAAGAAATTGGAAAACAAGCACCAGAGACACATACATAGCATCTTCATCACTACTAAATTCATAGATAGATTCTTATTAAAGTAACACTAGAGGTTAACACCAATAGCTTAACTAATGACAACATAATGCAACAAATCAAAGCATGATCAACACCAACTGTTCATCTTCAACATAAATCTCCTTCAACACATACAATTGACATCAATGACAACACCAATTTGCACATACTTGCGACAATCTCCCCCTTTTTCATTGATGGCAACACATGATGTGAAAACCATCAAAGACACAACAACTATGATCATACCTATTTCGTTTTATCTTTTCTCTTTAATCTTTCTCCCTCTTACATGATTCTTTCTTCAACTAAATTTCTCTTTCACATGTTTCTCTCTCTCAATTCTTTTTCACTTGACTCTCTCCCCCTTATTACTTATTCTTTTTCACATGACTCTTCTCCCTCTAATAACTTGCTATTTTTTGCATGACTCTTCTCCACCTTTGACATCAATTGAAAAGGGAAAAATGTTTTGTATTAATCTCCCCTTTGAAATTACATAACTATTTTTCAAGACTTTTCCATTACAACTTTGAATAATCCATCTTAGGAGTGTATACCAATTTGCAAAAATCTGCAATACCACTACCTACTCCCCCTAAGAGGTAGCCACCAACATCAGTATAGAATAAGGGATAGATCTTGAGATCCACTAGACTGATGCATCTCCTTATACATCTAGTTCAAAGGAGGGGAAATAACCCCCAACTTCTCCTAGAGATACTCAAAAGTATCCTTCGGAAGAGCCTTAGTGAATATGTCAACAATTTGATCCTTTGTAGGTGTTGGATATTGTTGATATGTGGTTGTCATTGATATCAACACTATTGGCATTAATGTCTTTAAGGATGTATATGTCAAGGATATTGAGAAAATTGTAATAAAATAAGTTGCAAGTTGTCAGTGATACAATGAAGTTCAACATGGTGGCTAGCTCAGTATATTGATAATAATAGGTTGTGGATTAAAGGGTTTGTTGACAAGTATATCTAGTTTATCCACATGAAGTTTCAAAGGTTCGCATGAAGATTTGATTGAGTTATGAGTATCTGTGTTCTGACAATTGTTCTATTGCTTTAACTGGTGTTCCCGAAAGAAGATGATGTAATTCTAGTAATTTGAATTGTTGCAGATGCTTTTATGGTGATTCATGATGCTTGTAGATGTTTCTAGATCGTGCTCTATCTATTTTGTTGGTCTGCATTGATCATTGTGCTCGTGATTGGTGATTTTGATTGGTTATTTTCTTTTGTGAGTTCATATTTTTCATGATCATGGCCAACAGGGTGATTGTAGCATGTTGTGGATCTTCGAGGCATAATTTTTTAAGGTGTTTCATGTTTGAGACATGTTGTTTTGGGACCTTACTATGTTTTGGCTGACATTTTTTGGTGTGCATTGATAATTGTTTATTGATTTGGGCCAACAGTTTGTACACATTTTATATTTTGTTGGAACGACATGTAGTTGATGTTATCTTTGGTTGTGGATATATATGATTGATTGTTTATACAATTTGAAGGTGATGGTGTGTGATGTATGTTGAGTATTGTGTGTGAATAATGTTCTAATCTTTTGAAGGCAGAAGTAAAGTGTGAAGAGGAGTGAGCAGAAGAAAGTGTTTGTGTTTAACCGAAATTGTAATCAGGCATTAGAAGATGCTATTTTCTCAGTTCAAAATCTTCTAGATGTAATCCGAATGTGACTATAAGACACTGAGTCTTTCTTTGGGTAGTAAGCCTTTTTGTATTTGAGTAGTGAGCTCTATACAGTGTGCCTAAATACATGTGCATTCCCCATTTATAAGTATTTTATACTTTTAAAAGAATATAATCTTGTGGATTAACCTCCACCATGGTTTTTCCCCTAACACGGTTTCCACCTAAAACATCTTGGTGTTATGTGTGTTTTTGATGTGGTGATGGTTTATGCTTTCATGTTTATTTATTAGATCTGTTAATAAGTTTAATAAGTATAATTTTTGTGACAATTGATCCACCCTTGCTCTCAGTTGTCCTTGTGTTGCCAACAATTGGTATCAGAGTAGGTTCCTCGGAAGAAGTTTAATAGCTTGAGGTGATCCGGGATGGTGACATATAAGAAGGATAGTCTAAGATTTGATGAGAACATCACTTCTTTTATGCAGAGAGTGAATGAACTTGTGTGTAGTATCATATGTGCTAGTGGAACATTGGAAGAATCAAAGATTGTTGCTAAAGTGCTCAGATCCTTGCCTGTTGCATACAAACACAAAGCTACTGCTATTGAGGAGATCTAGACTATGACAAATGTAACTAGACACATGTTGATTGGTAAGCTTATTGCTTTTGAGTTAAGTGAGTTTGGTGAATCTCTTCCTAATATAGAATATGCATTCAAAGCTACTATATCTAGAAAAGATAAGCAAAGATATGATCTGGGAGAAAGTTCTTCTAGAAAAATGTCCAAGTATGAGGAGGAAATGAGAGAGAATGAAGAAGAAGAGAGAAAACTAGACGAGCTTGAAGAACTTATTTTCAAGAGGGTAGCCAGAGGAGAAGGTAAGTATAAAGGGAAATTGCATCTTAAATTTTTTTCTTGTAATAAGATAGGTCATTTTGCCTCAAGGTGTCTGGAAAGAGTTCCTAAGCCAAGACTTAACAAGCCTAGATTCCAAAGAAAGTGTTAGTATGTTGTTGATGAAGGTGTGACAGATGATGAATCTGATAAAGGGAACTTAAGTGAGGATGAATGGGTGTTTATTGCTATCAAGGAAAATGATCTAGTACCTACTGAATCTGCTAGTTGCACAAATGTGGAGAAAGCTCTAGCTGTTAGAGTTGAAGAAAAATATGAATGGGTAATTGGAAGTGGATGCTCTCATCACATGAAAGGTGATAAAAGTAAATTTTTGAGCTTGGAAAAGTATGATGGTGGTGTTGTAAGATTTGGTGATGACAAATTTTGTGTAATCCGTGGCAAAGGATCCATTTCTCTTGATGGTAAGCATAATACTAATGATATTCTATATGTGGAAGGTTTGAAGCATAATCTCTAAAGTGTTGGATAGATGGCTGACAAGGGATACAATCTTCAATTCAAGGATGGAAAGTATAGAATATTGGGGAATTTTGGAAATGTGATTGCATCTGGTACAAAAATAAAAAGTAATATCTTTCACCTAAGTGTTGCTGGTAAGAGTTGTTTGATTGCTCAAGTTGATGAAAGTTGGTTGTGGCATAGGAGAATGTGTCATGTAAACTTTGACAATATTATCAAGATAAGTTCTACTCAAGCAGTGATAGATCTTCCTAAGTTGATAAAACCTACTAATACTATATGAAAAGAATTTCAGTTGGGGAAGAAAACTAGAGTTTCATTCTGGAGCAAACAACATTGTTCAAATGAAGTGTTGGAGCTCATGCATACTGACTTGTGTGGTCCTTCTAGAGTCATAAGTTTACAAGGAGATGGGTATTTCATGTTACTTATTGATGATTATTCTAGATTGATGTGGGTTATTTTCTTAAGGGAAAAATATGAAGCTCTAGAGAAATTCAAGATTTTTAAGGCTATGGTTGAGACAGAGATAGGTCTGAAGATTAAATGTTTGAGATCAAATAGAGGTGGTGAATTCACTTCCGGTGAGTTTAATTATTTTTGTGAAGAGCATGGGATAAAGAGACAATTATCTACCCCACAGACCCCTTAGCAAAATGGAGTTGTGGAAAGGAAGAATAAGACAATTCAAGAAGCTACTAGGACTATTATGTTGGAAGGAAATGTTATGCATATCTACTGAAGAGAAGTTGTGAGTATTGTTGTTTACACTCTCAACTGGGTACATGTCAAATGTGATACCGGTAAGACTCCTTATGAGCTATGGTATGGTCATAAGCCTACTGTTAGATACTTCAAAATATTTGGGAGTAAATGCTATATCAAAAGAGATGAAGATATAGGAAAGTTTGATGCTAGAAGTGATGAAGGAATCTTTCTTGGTTATTTTACTAAAATTAAAGCCTACCAGTGCTACAATAAGAGATTGAGGAAAGCAATTGAAAGTGCTAATTTCAAGGTTGATGAAGACATATTTAGACCATCCAGAACCTACAGATATGATTTAGACAATCAGAATGATAGTTCAAATAAAGGAAAGAAAGTTCAAACTCCAAATCAAGTTCAGATCATTCCAGTGAATCAGGAAAATCAAGAGGAAGGAACTAGTGAAAGTGAAGAAGTGAGATCACAAGAGCCTGAAGTTCAAGAATACCCTAAGACTCCAAGGTATGTAAGACTAAATCATTCAGAAGATTAGATTATAGGTGATAAGAACAAAGGTATTCAAACTAGGAGAAGAATTGCAGAAGAATATTGTTTGATCTCAAAAACAGCCTAATAGTGTCAATGAAGCATGCAAAGATGAACATTGGGTGGAAAAAATGAAAGAAGAACTACTATAAATTGAGAAGAATGATACATGGATTCTTGTTCATAGACCTAAGGACAAAAATGTAATTGGAACTAAATGGGTCTTTCAGAACAAACTAAATGAGAAAGGTGAAGTTGTTAGAAACAAAGCAAGACTTGTGTGTAAACGATATTCTCAGATGGAAGGAATTAACTTTGAAGAAAAAATTTCTCCTATTGCTAGGATTGAAGCTATGAGACTATTTCTTGCTTATGTTGCTTACAAAAACTTCAAGGTTTATCATATGGATGTCAAGTTAGCATTTATAAATGGTGAACTGGAAGAAGAAGTGTATATTGAGCAACCTAATGGATTTCAGTTGACTGATCAGGGAGATATGGTTTGTCAATTGAAGAAATCATTGTATGGACTTAAGCAAGCCCCAAGAGCATGGTATGCTAGATTGGACAAGTATTTTTTGAAGCTTGGATTTAATAAAGGTACTGTTGATAGTAATTTGTATTTCAAGATTGATCATGATAAAGATTTGATTGTTGAAGTCTTTGTTGATGATATCATTTTTGGAGGAAATGATAGTTTGTGCATGAAGTTTGTTGATGAGATGCAGAGTGAGTTTGAGATGTCTATGATTGGAGAAATGAAATTATTTTTGAGATTATAAATTACTCAGCTAGATAGAGGGATCTTTATATCACAGTTCAAGTATGTGAAAGAATTGCTAAAGAAGTTTGGTATGGAAGATTCAAATCCAGTTGGTACACCTATGGTGACCGGATGTAAGTTAACACAAGATGATGATTCTCCTAAAATAAATCAGACTAGATATAGATCCATGATTGGCGGATTGCTCTATTTGACTCAAACTAGACCTGATATCATGAATGTTGTATGCATTGTTGCAATATTTCAAGCTAATTCTAAGGAATCTCATGTGACAGTTGTGAAGAGGATTTTTAGGTACTTGAAGGGGATAGTTGATTTTGGCCTATGGTATCCTAGAGAAGATGACCTTACTTTGAGTGCTTTTACTGATGTTGATTGGGTAGGAGATGTGAATGACAAAAAGAGTACTAGTGGTGCTGCATTTTTCTTGGGAAAGAAGTTGATTTCATGGTTAAGTAAGAAACAGAATGCCATTTCTTTATCTACTTAGAAGCAAAATACATTGTTGTTGCTAACAATTGTACTCAAGTATTGTGGATGAAGAAGATGTTGAAAGATATCAAAGTTGTGTATGATGAACCTATTGATATATTCTGTGATAATTCAAGTGCAATTAACATTTCTAAGAATCTGGTGATGCATTCAAAAACCAAGCATATATCTATCAAGTTTCACTTTTTGAGAGAGAAGGTGAGTGAAAATGAAATCAGATTGGAGTATGTGCCCACTAAGGAACAGATTGTAGATATCTTTACCAAGACCTTTCCTAAGGATACTTTTGAGTATCTCAGACGGAAGCTAGGGGTGATTACCCCTCCTAATCAGAATTAAGATGCATTGACTTGCATCAGCTATGCATTTCATAGTCATATCTTGTGATCTGGATTGATGTTGTGGTGGCTGCTACTCATGGGGAGTAGTCAGATGTTCAAAAATGTGGTTCAGAGCTTGTGTGGATAAAGATAATGTGTATCTTTGTCATTGATGTCAAAGAGGGAGAAGAGTGATGTGAAAAACTATGAAAGAGATAAGGACAAAAGAGTCAAAATCTAAGGGGGAGAAAGTGCTAAGAGAAAGTTGTGTTGATAGTGTTTTTCACATCATGTGTTGCCATCAATGCCAAAGGGGGAGATTGTAGGATATTGTTGATATGTGGTTGTGATTGATTTCAACACTATTGGAATTAATGTCTTTAAGGTTGTATATGTCGAGGATATTGATAAAATTGTAATAAAATAAGTTGCAGGTTGTCAGTGATATAGTGAAGTTCAACATGGTGGATAGCTCAGTATATTGATGACAAGAGGTTGTGGATTAAAGGGTTTGTTGACAAGGATATCTAGTTTATCCACATGAAGTTTCAAAGGTTCACATGAAGATTTGATTGAGTTATGAGTATTTGTGTTCTGACAGTTGTTATATTGCTTTAGTTGGTGTTCCTAAAAGAAGATGATGTAATTCTAGTAATTCGAGTTGTTGTGGATGCTTCTGTGCTAATTCATGATGCTTGTGGATGTTTCTATATCATGCTCTATCTATTTTTTTGGTCCGCATTGATCATTGTGATCGTGATTGGTGATTTTCTTTTGTGAGTTCATGTTTTTCATGATCATGATCGATAGGGTGATTATAGCGTGTTGTGGATCTTCAAGACATAATTTTTTAAGGTGTTTCATGTTCGAGACATGTTTTTTTGGGTCCTTACTATGTTTTGGCCGACATTGTTTGGTGTGCATTGATAATTGTTTATTGATTTGGGCTGACAGTTTGTACACATTTTATATTTTGTTGGGATGACATGTAGTTCATGTTATCCTTGGTTGTGGATATATATGATCAATTTTTTATACCATTTGAATGTGATGGTGTGCAATGTATGTTGAGTGTTTTATGCAAATAATTTTTTAATCTTTCGAAGGCAGAAGTAAACTGTGAAGAGGAGTGAGCAAAAGAAAGTGTTTATGTGCTTAACTGGAACTGTAATTAGGCATTAGAAGATGTTATTTTCTCAGTTCAAAATCTTTTGGATGTAATCCGAATGTGACTGTAAGATAGTGAGTCTTTGTTTGGGCAGTAATCATTTTTGTATTTGACCAGTGAGCTCTAGGTAGTGTGCCTGAACGCATGTGCATTCCTCATTTATAATTCTTTTATACTTTTAATAGATTATAATCTTGTGGATTAACCTCCACTATGGTTTTTCCCCTAACAGGATTTCCACGTAAAAAATCTTGGTGTTATATGTGTTTTTGATGTGGTGATGGTTTATGCTTTCATGTTTATTTATCAGATCTATTAATAAGTTTAATAAGTATAATTTATGTGACAACTGATTCACCCCCCTCTCAATTATCCTTGTATTGCCAACACTAGGCACATATTCAAGCTTCACTCCATTCTCCACAACCTTCTCTCTTAGAAAGTAATATCTAATTGAAATATGTTTTTTCCTTGAATCAATCACTAGATTTTTTGAAATGTTTATTGCACTTGTATTGTCACAAAAGATAGAAATAGGCTCATCATACACCACTCTGATATCCTTTAATTTTTTCAGCATCCACAACACCTATGTGTAGCAAGATGATGTTGCAATGTACTCATCCTATGCAGTAGATAAGGAAACTAAATCTTGTTTCTTACTTAGCCATGATATCAATCTACATCTATAAAGAATGCACCACCACTTATACTTTTTCTATCATCCACACAACCAACCCAATCTACATCTATGTAAACACTCAATGTGAAATTAGTATTTTTCAAATACCAAAATCCATGATCCAAAGTTCCCTTTAAGTATCTAAATATCCTTTTCACTGCTATAACATGTGACTCTCTAGGATCTTGAGGATCTTCTTGAAATCTAGCCACAAGACAAATTACATGCATGATATATGGTCTAGTACTAGTTAGATATAGAAATCCACCAATCATAGATTTGTACTTGTTTTGATCAGCCTTAGGAGATTCATCATTCTTGCTCAATTTGCAACCAGTAACCATAGGAGTATATATCAGTTTAGAATCTTCCATTACAAACTTCTTCAACATTTCTTTGACATAATTTGATTGTGAAATAATATTCCTTTATCTATTTGATTGACTTGTAGCCCAAGGAAGAAATTCATCTCCCCAAATAGACATCTCAAACTCTTTCTACATCTCTTCTACAAACTTCTTGCACATAGCTTCATTTCCTCCAAAAATTATGTCATCAACATACACAACTACAATAAAGATTTAATATTTTTCAACCTTCAAGTAAATATTACTATTTGTGGTACCTTTATTGAATCCTTGGTGTATCAAATATTTATCCAATCTTGCATACCAAGCTCTAGGAGCTTGTTTCAATCCATACAATTCCTTCTTCAATCTACAAACCATATTAGGTTTATCTAATAACTAAAATCCTTCTATTTTTTCCATATATACTTCTTCTTCCAACTCTCCATTCAAGAAAGTAGACTTCACATCCATCTGATAAACTTTAAAGTCCTTATGTACTACAAATGTCAAAAATATCTTGATTGCTTCCATTCTAGCCACCAGAGCAAATGTCTCCTCAAATTCTATTCCTTAAACTTGTGAGTAGCCCTTACACACAAGCCTTTCCTTGTTTCTTACCACTTCTCCATTCTCATTCATTTTGTTTCTAAACACCCACTTAGATCCAATTATGTTTTTGTTTGTTGGTCTTGGGACAAGTTCCCAAGTCTAATTATTCTCAATCTGCAGAAGTTCTTCTTCCATTTCTTTCATCCAATGTTCATCTTTGTATGCCTCAATCACTATTTTAGGTTCAAATTTAGAAAGTAAACACAAATTTACCTCTTCTTCAACAACTTTCCTTCTTGTCAACACACCTTTTCTTTTGTCTCTAATGATCTATTCTTCAAAATGATTTCTCTACACATACTTAGGGGTTCTAGGGGTCTTTTCTGGAGCTTCTTCCTCTTCATCCTATACTTCTTTTTCCTTAGCTTTTTCTTATTCTTTTCCACAAGCAGGTTAATCTGATTCATATCCATCTATCACCACTAGATTTTGCAAATATTCATCAACTTTGACACTTGCACTCTCAACAATCTTTCTCAATATTTTATTGTAGCATTGATAGGCATTGCTTATAGTAGAATATCCAAGGAATATTCCTTCATCTGACCTTACATCAAACTTTCCTAAGTTTTCATTATCTCTCCTGATATAAAATTTTCTTCCAAACACTCTAAAGTACTTGACAATAGGGATCCTTCAATACCACAACTCATAGGGATCCTTTGTGTTGTTTACTTGTTGAGGATTTCTATGGGCAAACAAGTACCTCTTTATGCCATGATTATCACAAAACATGTTAAATTCAATGGAGCTAAACTCTCCACCTCTGTCAGACCTCAAAAATTTTATCTTCAAATTCATTTCGTTCTCAACCATAACTTTAAATGCTTTGAATCTATTTAGGGCTTCATATTTTTCTCTAAGAAAAGTAACCCATGTCATTCTAGAATAATCATAAATCAAAACCATGAAATACCTATCACCATGAAGACTTCTCACTCGTGTAGGACCACAAAGGTCTCTATGCACCAATTCCAACAATCTGATAGAAGATTGTTCTTTACCCTTGAAATTTTTCCTTGTTTGCTTTCCAATCTGACACTCCTTGCAGACAGTATTGATAGGCTTTGTAATCCTTGGTGAATCTATCACTACTTGAACTAAACTAATTCTAATTAAGTTATCAAAATTGATGTGACATATCCTCATGTGCCATAACTAGCTTTCATTAATCTCAGTCATAAAACAATGACCATCATCACCCTTAAGTTGGTAAACATTTCCATCTATCCTTTTCCCAGTAGAAATAATAGTTTTGAACCCCTTTTTGATCTCACATCCATCACTGAAACATAAGATTATATCCTTTGCTACACATTTGTACAACACTCAAAAGGTTATACCTTAAACCCATGCCATAGTAAACATCATTAGTATTATGCTTATCATCAAAAATGATTGAACCTATTCCACAAATCTTAGCACCTGAATCATCTCCAAATATAGCAAGTCCTCCATAACATTTTTCAAGTTTAACAAACTTACTCTTGTCTCCAGTCATATGATTTGAGCAGCAACTGTCAATGATCATGTTGGTGTGAATAAATTTCTTGTACCTAGCTAATTCACTCACTATGTAATTAGGGAACATATTCACATGTTAAGTGTACTTAGGATATAAGATTATTTCTAGAAGTCTTAGTTTTCTTTTCTAGAACTTATCTTATCTAGCTAGTATTGCTTGATTCCTAGGTAATTTGTTAGTTGTCTCATGTAATAGCATTAAGACACTTGTCATGATCTTGTATAATATATCTCTCTACTTTTCCTTTATAATCAAGGCATCTCATGTACATTTGTATTCAAGCATATTCAACCATTATTCAATCTTGCATTGTTGAAGCAAGCTTTCTACCATTTCTCTCTCTTGTGGAAGATATTTTGCTCTAGCAACTATTCTCGGGGGTATTGGGGAGTCACCATTTACTTCCACATGGTATCAAAGTTCCATTGTTGTAGATTCCTTCTTGAGGGTTTCATGTTGGCTTGAAGATTTTGTTGGGTGCATTTTGAGGTTTCAAAGACTTCATAGTTGAATCTAGGGCATCAAAGAAAGTCAGGTTTTCCTTCCGTTTGTCAAATTTGGTTATGTTTTTTCTGATCTATGAGGGTTTGAAAAAGTGTGAAGAGTAGCTGATCCAAGAGGTCATGGATTTTTCGGAGCACTTTGGGCCTAGATCGGCATCACCATTGCATTTAGAAGGCCGAGTAGATGAATTTTGATTGTAAATTCATCCATTTTCGATAAAGTTGTTGAGGCAAAAATAATTTACCCGGACAAGCCGTACGCCCTCCCGAGCGGTATAGATCATCATTATTATTTTTTCAGAATAAATTATTACAAAAATAGTATTTCTGCATTATTATATTATCAGGCAAAAATTCTAAAGTTATCAGGCTAAAATTATGTGGGGTTTGTATTGAATTTTTTTATCGACATTTTATTTTTGGGCGGCATCAGAAGATTCTCAGAGTACACCAATCAAATCACATCACAGTCAACCTTCAACATATTTAGTAGTCTACATATTTCCTTCTATCGGTCATCCCATCATCGATGGGTACAAATGCTTTAACCGTAGGTTTTTTATTATTAAGACTTTAGGTTTATTTGCAACTCGTGTATATATAATTAAAGTTTTTATTTCAAACAAAGTTTAAATACTGACCATATTTGGAAATATTTTTATGTATTAAAAACTTTATTCTCAAGTGTAAAAGGCCAACCATATATTATGGAGCCAAAAATTTGAGCCAAATTAGCCTTTCCCTACTCATATTTTGCCCTCTTTATGCCTAAATTAGCCTTTTTTTTCAAATTGTCATAATTTTCACATACGGAGGCAAAATTATTGAAACGAAATATTGCCAGAAAGCTGAGAAGCTCAATTTTCTAGTGGTAAAGTTATTTTTCAGAAATCATGCAGTTTGGTTCCATTTTTTCTAATTGAAGTAAGATCTTTTTTGGCTCCCAAGTATATAACTTCTTGTCACGATCTCTGATTGTTGAGATTTTTGCAGTGTTAGAAATGTATTAAGGAGCTCTATCCAGCCATCCATGCACTTTTTCTTATTTTTTTCCTAGGTACATTATGATTTCATATTTTTCCTGGTGGGTCTACTGAAGGGTACTTGGATATTTTGGTAGTTGGGAAAGTGTTGTTTTGATCATTGTACTTCATTTTAGCTGTATTTTGTATGTTGATCTCGTATTATCATTTGAGAAGTGTATTATCATTGTAATCATGGGTTATTCAACTCATCCTTCTGTAATAGTTCTAACTAGGGATAATTATGAGTGATGACAAAAAGGCATCATAACACATTGTAAGTGGCTAAACATTTTCCCACATCTTTATGGACTCATTCCTGAACTAGAAATAACATATAAGATATTAGTTTGGGGTAATAAAAATGATCATATCAAAGGATTGATTGGTTGTAGTTTCAGTGCAAGCATATTTAGAGAGACCTGGCATGCAATTTTAGGAATCTCATGCCCATGCATAGTTTGGACCAAAGTTTGGGAGATATTTGGAGATCCACACAATCCTCCATTCCTAGATGATCCTACATTAGATTGTCTCATTCCACTTACTAATGTTGACAACATACCCTATGGTGATGATACCTTAGAGGAGATTGAATACTTTGCAGAACTTGAGCATCTTGATGATCCAAATATTTCTCCTACAACTCCTACTTCTCTAGTTGAAATCACACAGTCATCTTCTATTGATGATTCATTGAGTACTTCCATTGAGTCATTGCAATAGGTATCAGATAGTCTTCCTAATTGGGATTCTTATTTGACAGAAATTTCTTCTTTGTTTGTGGAGTCTCACATTTCAAATTTGGAAGACCAATTTGAGGGGCTATCTCTCCTATTTGATGATAGTAATGGATCAACTATTGTCACTTCTTGTTTGTCTTTGGAGTTAGTTCAAGATTAGTTTACATTGGTTCCTAGTTTGTCACAGTTTGTTGTGATTGGGCATATACCTTATTGGATTGTGGCATCATCTTCATCATCCAAGAACTTGGCAACACATGAGTAGATTTCAGAGACACAATCATCATACATTTGGATTTCTCTTCCTACTAATTCCTATCCAAAATTGGAAGCCTTCCTATATTTTTTCTTGGTGTATCTCCTTCCCAAGGGGAGAAACATTGTTTGTAGGAATTGTATTATGTTTTGTCTTTAGGAATTAACCATATTTGTAGGTGATCACACATTGTGGGGGGTATATCTGATCTCTCAGTTTCCCTCTTATGGGGGGTAATTGATTGTATATACATGATGGATGTAGTCCTTGGGGTATCATTGAGTCCTCCATACATCATGTTGTTTTGTTTCATTTTTCTCTCTTTTGGAGAGGAGTTTTGTCCCATTGGGTTTTCTCCTTTTCTCCACTTGTGAGAGATTTATTGCATTTTATTTATAAATGGGTACCTGACATGGCCTAGTAGATGAGACCCATAGTCATTACATAGTTTGCATAATAATCTTCTCCCTAAGTTGCACTTAAGGGGGGTGTAGGTGTGAATAAATGTCTTGTACCTAGCTAATTCACTCACTAGGTAATTAGGGGACATATTCACATGTTAATTTTACTTAGGATATAAGATTATTTCTAGAAGTCTTACTTGGATTTTCTAGAACTTATCTAGCTAGTATTGCTTGATTACTAGGTAGTTAGTTTGTTAGTTGTCTCATGTAATAGGATTAAGACACTTGTCATGATCTTGTCTAATCCTGTCTCTCTACCTTGCATTTATAAGCAAGGCATCTCATGTACATTTGTACTCAAGCATATTCAACTATTATTCAATCTTGCATTGTTGAAGCAAGCTTTCTATAGAAGAGGGGGATTCGCTACTCATGAGTTATCTTCGTTCAAAGAGCCTCACGGGGAAAACTTCCCTAATCTACCTCAAGGGATAGCAATCAAAGTTTCAGAAATCAAAAGAGCGGGTCACAGGGATTTTTTGGACAAACTGTCAAGTTCTCGGCCAAAGGACATTAGCATAGAACACGAATGACAGCATGGCGTACTGGCATCTCAGAGGTGCGTTGGCATCTCGTACAGACCAGAGAACCAGTTTATCATAGAAAATTCCTAAATGACTACTAGCAAACAAATTACTAAGAATTGACAGAATACAATAAAGTAGTAGAACTGAAGGAAAGTAAAGAATAAATGATAAGGATAAGGAGAAGAAAGGAAGGAAATACTTACAATCATGTGAATGATGAAGCTTCCAACTTGTGAATGTCTTCAATACCTACACACAAGAGGGAGAGAGAAATGGTTGGGGTTGTATAGGGTTTTTCCTCAGTCAAACCCCATGTTTTAGTGTTCGCACCTCCACAAAAAGCCAAGAAGATAGAGGAAAAGATGTGATGAACAAAACGTGTGGTGAAAGCAAAACCCGCTCAGGAGTAGAACCCGCACCACAAAGTAATATTGATAAAAGAAAACCCCACTCGAGGAGGAGAACCCATATCACAAAAGAGGTGATAAAAGAAATCCCGGCTCAAGGAGGAGATCCCATATCACAAAGTGTAAATGCAATAAGTAAAGGATGTGTGAAATCCCAAGATGCTCACAAGCATAAGGCAAGGGAGGTATCACATGCAAGAGCCAAAGGTTGCAAAGAGTGTTGCAAGGAGAACTTGAGAGAGCTTGAAGCTACTACAACAAATTGTAGGGAGCTATGTAATCTTGAGAGCAAGATGGGAGAATGTGTCAAGATGGAAGCCAAGAAGAAGAACAAGCTAGAGGCCAAATGAATTGAAAAGATAACTTTTAAAGAGGGAAAAAAAATTCTCAAGTGGTTACAAGGAATCTCAAGCCGTTACCACCGACCAAAGGAGGTGACAAGTGGAAATCATGCTCAAAAATGTTTGTTGGAGCATTGAAACATTGTAGGACACTAGCGTAGTGCGTGGACATCCGCGCAGTGTGGTAGCATCTGGACATGTCATGCTACAAAATAATGAAAATGAAAGAAGCACAAAGCTCGATGCAAGCTAACATAGGAGGGTGGTTGTTGAAAAGGGGTGTTGGAGCATCCTGAGAGGGAAAGAGGCTAATGCAGGGGCTAAAATGAGCCTACTCAAGATGCTAAGGGAGTGGACACTAAAGTGGATGCAAGAATGTACGTGAAATTGCAAGGGGTGCAATTTTACACTTATACACTTTCTACCATTTCTCTCTCTTGTGGAAGATATTTTGGTCTAGAAACTATTCTTGGGGGTGTTGGGGAGTCACCATTTACTCCCATAGATCCAATAGTTCTTATCCTTCCTAACATGAAAAGAAGATACCAAAGTACCTTAAGTCTTATCTTTTCTCTCTGAAGCACTTTCCTTCACACATGTTTTAGAGTTAGCAGAAACAAATTCATCTTTTAAAGCCATAAACAAGCATCAATCATCATCAACATCTCCATAATTAGATTCATCATCAAAAATACATGCATCTTCTCTAACATAATAGCTTTTCTTTATTTTCTTACCTTTTTTCTCCTTGTTTTTTCCATTCACAACTTTGTTTGGACATCTTGAAGCATAGTGACCTATTTTTCCACAACTGAAACATTTGAAAGGTAATTTATATTTGAACTTACTATTACCTCTTCTCATCCTTGTCACAAAGATAGCCTCCACATCATCAATATCTTCTTGATCTGGTTCTTTAGTCTTCTCTATTTTTGCATCCTTAAAAGTAGTCTCAACCTTTGCATTGTTATTAGTACCAAACTCTCTCATCTCAAATGCAATTAAAGAGCCATAAAATTGATCTATAGAAAACTGATCTAGATTTTTATATTCCTCAATAGCAGCAACTTTATAGTTGTAAGCTTTAGTAAGAGTTCTAAGAATTTTCTTTACCACTTTAGGTTCTTTAACCTTTCCTCCAAGACCTCTGATGGAGCTCACCACTTCATCTACCCTCTACATATAGCTTGTAATGTTTTCATCTTCAGAGATCCTCAAGTTCTCAAATGTGGTCTTAAATTTTTGCATCTTAGCTTGTTTGACCATAATATCTCCTTTATAAATACTTTCTAACTTATCCCAAATTTCTTTAGTAGTTTTCAAATCCATAACTTTCATTGATTCATAGTTTCCAAGACTACTCAAGAGAAAAAACCTTGCTTTCCCATTTGTTTCATATGCCTTGATCTCATCACTTGTGCTTGGCCCATTTGTAGGTATGGTATATTGAGTCTTTACTAATCACCAAACATCATATCCAAGGTAAAATAGATAGCCTTCCATCTTTTCCTTCCAGAATGCATAGTCTGTACCATCAAACATAGGGATCTCCTTCTTGTTCACCATCCCATATCTACCTCAAGTGGTTAAGCTCTTCTCCAAGGAACCTTGCTCTAATACCAATTATTGAATGAACAAGACAACTGAGAGGGGGGTGAATTAGTTTTATCTTATCAAAAAATCAAAACCATCATTAATATTCAAATCCACATGCACTTGGTAAACCCTTAATTTGTTATGAAGTTTTAATATGAAAGGAAAATAACATAAACTGAAACAACTTTAACACCATGCACAAGTGAACACCAGATTTATGTGGAAAACCTAAGGAGGTAAAAACCATGGTGAGGATTAGCTCATAATATAAGTAATTGAAAAACTAATTGCAAGGACTTGCTACTAGAATAGGACACATTTTCCAAAAAGGCTCACTACCGAAATAGAAAAGAAGATAGAGAAGAAATGTTACATAGAGAACACGATCTCAATGCAATAGAAAATCCACCACAATAGCTCCAACGCCTTTGCAGTTTGTTTGAATGATTGCAGACACCTTCTGCTCATTGCATCTAGTAATCCAACTCTTAAAGGCTCGCATTGTTCTACTTAATTTCACACCTTATAACTCTACAATTCACATCATTCTCATAACACACTTCACACTTTCATCTATCTTAACCTCCTTTAATAATTCAACTCATACTTATACCATCTTCAATGTTAAAACCATTTTCAAGGTCAGTAATGCACCTCAAATGTTAAAATTCAAATTAGGTTGGTGCCAAAACACTTCCATGGTAGATATAAGTGAGTGAAGACCACATCAAAGCTTAATTGGAACCCAAATCAACAATACCACTTAACCACATGCTACCACAAACAATATTTATCCTCTGCATTAGTGTAAACACTAGGTCAGTCGTTACCTATGCAAACACCATTAAAATTTTAAGTACACTCTTCCTCAAACCCAAAGATGACTTGTGAACCACACACCACATTTCTAGATAAGCTAGAATAAACCACAAACTACCTGAGATCCAACAAAATCCTTCATAAAAAATTCCACCTGAAGAATGTACAAACTCAATACACTCAGACTACTCTACTATGCATTGTTACTTCAAAACTTATCTTCTGAAGCACCAAACCTAAAATCCTCTTAACTGAGGTAAAGTACCAACACCATCAACACTCCTTTCGAATCACAATACCTAAAGCATAATTGCAGAGAAATGTAGAGAAAAACATTTCTCCCAGACACCTCTACAATGTACAGTCACACTGGTGAGCACAAATTCTATTATACAATGATCTAGCTTTCCATCTCTTGAATATAACATCTTTGAACACCTCTCACCAAAATATCCGAATCGCATAGGCAGATCTTCAACCTAGAAGAAATGTGGAGCAAAACCAAAACATCTCTTTGTAACCTAGAATAACACTACAACACATTATTTCCTCTTTTTATCAAATTTTCTCAAAAGAACTTGGATACAAAGAACTAGAGACACATAAACAACATCTTCATCACTACTACATCCATAGATAGAAGCTTATCAAAGTAACACTAGAGGTTAACACCAATATCTTAATTGATGACAACATAATACAACAAATCAAAGCATGGACAACACCAAGTGTTCATCTTCAACATCAATCTCCTTCAACACATACAGTTGACATCAATAACAACAAAATCTTGTTGACATCAATGACAACACCAATCTACACATACTTGCAACAAATTGTGACTGTATCTAACTTATATTTTTCTATAGGGTATTTAAGATGGGATCAGATGGTGGAGGTGAGGGGCTTGATTAGTCATGATATTAGAGATTTAGAATGTGTATTTAGGAATCTCATACCCCAGAGGAACACAATTAACATTGACTCCAATATTAACAAGAGGCGTAGTGTTTGTTTTATAAGCAAAAGTGAGGGAAGGTATAGAGGGATTAGTATCGACCATGTGCATAGACACCTTTGGCATCAAAATATTCAACTATGTACCAGGGATCTTTGATTGGGTATCTTGAGGGTAGCTCATGACTATTTTGTATGAGGATACATGAGTCTCTACTATATTAGCTATTCCATGAAGCAATTGAAGACCTTTATAGTCTGAGATTAATAGATTACTTAGATCACATATGATAGGAGCAGCTTGAGTATATAAATTATCTTTGTTTATAAATTATCTTTCCTCTAATGATTGAACCTACTCAAAGGGGACCCTCAGAAAATACTCATGGTATATAGGAGAAGAATATAGTACTCAGTTGAGAACTTTTTTGAACATCCACAGAAAAACTAAGAGGCATATAGCCTAGTGACATACCCATGGTGAATTGTTCAAAATCAGGACCTTGATAGGTTGGACTGAACTGATGTCTTGAACCCATTTATAAGTGTCAAACACTTCTTCTTACTATATCCAAAATTTGTATATTGGGTTGTGAAACTCATAATAATATCACAGCACTTAGTCCAAAAAACTTTCAAACAAGAGAAGAAAAATATTCTACAAAGACTAAAAAAATATGAGTTCACATCAAGTTCACCAAAATACAGAGGAGGAGATTTGAAACCCTTAAGACAAAAAGGTCCAAAGGGGAAAATGGTCCTCAACTACCTCAGGGATCATTGCTAAGGTGACAGGATAAGATGATAAAAGGTGATTGTTTATGTTTTATGCAAAATTAGAATGGGAGTTTTAGAAACCAAAAGAGTGGGTTGTAGAGGTCTTCTAGACAAAATAGCAAGCTCTCGGCTAAGGATGGCAATGCAACGTGAGGACATCTCCATGATGCATTGGCATCTCATATAGACTAAAAACTAATTTTATAACAAAAAACAACTAGGAATGTACTAACAATCCAATAATTAAAATCTCAAAATGCACACGAATAATAAATAAGTAACAAAGACAAACATAAACTAGATTGATAAAATGAAAGAGAAGGAAACACTCATGAGAAGTTCAATATTGAAGCCTCTAAAAATGATAAATCATCAACACCTACACACATAAGATCAAGAAAAATGTTGAGGATTTTTTAGGGGATTTCCTTAGTCAAACCCTCGTGTTGGTGTTTTCACCTTCACAAATAGCTAGATATGATCAAGATGGAAAAATAGATGAGATAAAGAAAGATAGGTGTGCTAGAATAATATGCTAACAAGATAAATAGATAATAAAGGAAAATCATAGTTACCCTCTGAAATGGTGAAAAATAGGTTTTGTAAATTGGATTGATGAAAATATGTGGGGTGAGAGATCTATTTTCCTTTATTTCATTAGGAAATGAGATCCTCACAATGAATTGATTAACAACCCTTAGGTGAATCAACCCAATGTGAGAATCTTCAGATTTACTTATGACTGAAGGACAAGGGTCAAGGTCAAACAACACTTTGGGAGAAAAACTAAAAAATAGAAAATCAACACAAAAATGCAATCTAACACTTGGAACACCAAGATTAAGCTCAATATTTGTAGAACCATAAAACATAATGCAAATCTGAGAAGGGCAGAAACATGTGTACGAGTCACCAAAAGTGCTTTTCACAAGTTAATCTGAGACTCATTCGCCCATAGGTGAATGGGTCCAAGTATAGGGGTTGCAAAAATCTTTTGAGAACCTCTAGTGCAAGTCTGGAGCTTCTAATTTGTCCAGGTTTTAGTGCCAAAAAGTCAGAAATCTGATCTGTAGGTTAGATTTTGTGATTTGATGAGAACTTTGATAACTTTGTAAATCTTGCACTTCAAAAGTTCTTTAAATCATCTTCAACCTAAATTTCCAATCATGCATACAAGAGATAAAAATGTTTTTTTTTAGGTGAATAGGGGTTTTCCTTGGTCAAACCCCGTTTTGGTAATCAAACCTTGATTTGAAATAATGAAATGAAAGAGGGAATGAAGAATGAACAAAGCTATGTTACAACTCAACAAACCCTTGAATGAAACCTTGATAATGGAGATCTTAGGAATTTTGGAACTTACATGAGATGGTTGAATTGGATGTGGATCTTGACACTTGAATCTTGCTTGAAATGATACTTTGAATTCTTGACTTGATCATGAAACCTACATCACAATGTTAGTTCCAAAAACATGCATGGTGCAAGAAGACTTTGACATGATGAATAGATCTTGAATGTTGTAGTAAATATTTGATATATCTACTCTTGAATGCTCTTGATCATCAACTTTAGCTCTCATGAAGTCACATAAAAATTCTAGCTTGAAAAAATCTAGGTGAAACTTAGAAAATAACCTTGTATTTATAGGTATGTATCCTTAATTTCTCAAAATTCAAATATCACAAGTCAACATTGAAGTATAGATTTGAAAACATTAAATACCACCAAAAACATAATTTAAATTTAGGTCCAAATGTTTAGGGAGGACCCATTCTCCCATGGGAAAATGGGTCCCAAATCCATATACTTGGAACGCACATTGCTCAATGTAAAGTGTTATGTTTAGGCATTAATTATTATCAGGTTTCCCCTTTAAAAAATATAATTTATTAGGCTTGTAAATGAATTAAAGGGCCAATTAAGGCATAATTAAGCTAATTTAATTAATAGGTCCCAAATAAGTGTGTAAATGTAAAGGGGTACATTTAACAACACTAAATTAAGGCATTATTAAATCCAATTTAACAAGGGCCCAAAAAAATGAGATAATGTAAAGGGTTACATTTTTCTACACTACATTTAGCCCCAACTTTAGTGAGAGGATGACCCTGCTTCAAACTCACACTAAAGTAGACAATCAAGAGAGGTCTAGTTCTACAATCATTGGAAAGATACGATAGCAAAGATCAAGGAAGGTGATCAAGCCCCCAAGATCTAAGATCTCATGGCAAAACCAAAAAACACACAAGGAGACACATACCTATGTTAAACATATATATGTATGCAGCAATGACAAGATACTCAATCATACAATGCCAAAGACTCAAAGAAAGAGAGAAATGGAAAGGATCAAGCCTCAATTATCTAACGCAATGTGGAACATGCCTCAGCTATTTGTCCAAAAAAAATTACGAGTGGAACTCATTGTCCACTATGCAAACAACAATGCACGCTCACACGGGCTAGTGAAATTCATTGTCCACTAGGTGAGCCCCCAAGGGTGGAAAATGAGAGAATATTATTAGGCTCCCATACCGTACCAAATTTATACCTCCAATAACTTTAATAAGGCACCACACAATACAAACTTTGAGCTCCATAAGGCTTAGCAAGCTACATTATGTTAAACACTTATGAAAAAACAAGGAACTATAGGCAAGCAAAGTGTGTTATGCTTGGTGGCCATGAAAAAGGGTTGAAACTTCAAGCTTCATAAGGTTAGCAAGATACTTTATGCTTAGTTCATGCAAGGTCTTCTCTTAAGGAATATCGTGCCTAATGTCTCCAAGAGAGGACAAGTCTAGGATAAAAGATTCACAACTTAGGGAATGCAACACATAGCATCACCACTAAGGGGAAAGTTGTATGGAAAAAAGGCCACACTCTTGGAGGACATCAAACCCAATGACACCACCACGAAGAAGACACATCATAAGAAGTAAGAGGACCACACAATGAAACATAAGAATATACTCCAAGATCTCCAAGATGATATTGCCAATGTATTCCTCCACTTTAAAGAAATTTCTAACACCATGCTATGAGAAATTACTTTAAAGTAGCAAATGATAAATACTAACAATAAAGAAGACACTAGAGCTTATTTGGAAATCCCTATGCCAAGTCATATGTTTCCAAATGAAGCTACATCATGAAGAAGGAAGGGGTTGCCCCTAAAATGAAATCCCAAAATCACATAAGGGATCCACAGATTCAGGGTCAGTGTATGTCTTTGCTACAATGATATGATAGAGCTTGGAAATGTCATCATTCCCCAAATACTTGTAGAATTGGAAGAATGACACATAAAGAGTGAAAACAAAGAAATTTTTTTGGGTCAACATGGAAGAGACTTAAATGTCTCGACGCCTTGCATCATCCCCAAAAGGAAAACACAAGACAAAAGAAAAGAGAAAGGTTTTACAACATATAGAAGAATGAAGGTACAAATAGAGGAATGAACATGAAGGCACATCAAACAGAACAATACGGGGGATCGCATTACACACATGCAATCACAAAAGGAACATGAAAAAGAAAATAAAGACAATACTAGTAAGGCACATGTGATTCAACCTATAGCAGGTCATCTACATCCCAATCTTGTTCATCATATGTGGAAGGCGGACAACTAGCCAAAGGGACAATGTCAAGTGCTAAACTAGGAAAAGGCTATCTAATTCCTTTTCCCCACTAAGTGTAGGACAAGGATGAGCTGAGATGGGTAGTGAGAATTAGCTCCTTGCAAGATATAAAATGATTTTCAATGAAGCTAAAACATGTAATAGTGAGTGTGCGATGATCCTTCAACTATCACATGGAAAGGGTCAAATTTCATGTAATTGTTATACAATTATGTTTGAAATGTTAGGAGGAGCAAAATCACTCAATACAAGCTTTAATGCATGACACTCATCAGTAATATTCCTAAGATTTCTATGATATGCACAATAATTCATGTTCTTAGGCTTATTGATTCTAGTGGGAGGAGGTAGTGTAATTCAGCCTAGATGAAGAAGTTCCTCCATTTGTTGTTCAATTTTTATTTTAGTATGTAGGAATGGAAACTTTTTGACTTTATAAGGTTTATATATCTTGTTTGAGGATATTTTTGAGGTGGATTTGAAGAAGAAGGGCCTAAAATGTCCCTATCATCTTTGCAAGGATTTTTTCATTATGACGAAGGACACTTGTTTCCTTAGAAGATGTGGAGGGAGGAGGATCTTGATATCCTAAACCTTTAGTATCTTCACTTGGGATTTTTCTAACTTATGAATCTCATGCTCATTTTTTGTGTCACATCCTTTTTTAGCTAAGATCTTAAAGCCTTTTCCATAAGTCTCTTCTAGGTTGATGGGTGTGTTGGAGACTTCATTAACGTAGGATAGATGAGTATTCATTTGGTTAGAGGAACTAGGTTAACTCATTGTTGGAGGTTTAGGCTTGGTTTGTGATTCAATCTCAAGATGTAAAAGAGAAAACATCTCTAATGGTGAAATAGTAGGATGTGTTGGTTGTTGCATGGAAGGGTAAAATGATGCATTTTTCTTAAGGTTGTCAAGGAAATTATGTATGAAATTATGCATTATTTCATCATCTTCACCTAAGATGTCAAATTTACAAGGACACTCATTGGGATAGGTTGAGTATGATTAGATTCTATTGCATTAGGATCATTACCAAAAACACAACTTTAGACATCAACTAAGGATGTTAAGGAGTTCCATATGTTTCCAATACACATTTCCATTATGAAAGAATGAATTGAAATGCAAAGAGATTACAAACTTTCATATTTGAAGCAAGATAATTTTTTGATTATTCTATGCAAAAACTTCAAAATGATGTCTTTTAGATGCAATTTTGAATTCAAAAAATGCACTGAATTTGACAAATTATGCTTAATATGAACAATTTCAGATAACAAAAATAAAGAAAACTGAAACAGCAGACTGAATATTGAAATAGAGAAGGTAGAAAAAGTGATTTTAATGCTTGGAATTTTAGGAAAAACCCTTATCAGGGACTCATTCTCCCATGGGAAAATGGGTCTCACTTCAGTGTTTTTAAAATTTAATTTGTAAGTTTCTAAGATGATTTCTATGGTTTTCATATTATGGTTTTAGACAGTGAGCTACTGTTTCAAAATTCTATAAAATGAGGTCTAAATGTAAGTGCAAAATAGTGCAAAATGACAAGCAAAAAGACCCAATTCGAGATTCAATTTTGATTCAATTTTCAAATGTAAATGACTAATTATGCAATGCTATGTAAACATTATACAAAATTACTAATATTTTTTAATTTTCTGAATTTTAAACAATGCAAAAATGCAAACCTAAAACCCTAAACAAGATGCAAATTAATGCAAGTAAACAACCCTAAATGACATGAAAATCAATGCAATGCAATGAAAATGAATGCAACACCTAGATCTAGGGTTGAAAATGGACTCCAAATCAGCAAGTTATGATGCATAAAAGTCAGGTTCACCAAAATGAAATGGTGAAAAATAGGTTTTGAAAATTGGATTGATGAAAATATGTGGGGTGAGAGACCTATTTTCCTTTATTTCATTAGGAAATGAGATCCTCACAATGAATTTATTAACAACCCTTAGGTGAATCAACCAATGTGAGAATCTTCAAATTTCCTTATGACTAAAGGACGAGGGTCAAAGTCAAAAAACACTTTGGGGAGAAAACTAAAAATAGAAAATCAACATCAAAATGAAAAGCAAGGGTGGGGATCACAAAACAACTCAAAACTAACACAACCAATCAAACTTTTCAATCTTAGAACCCTAATTTGATATATTTCCTTACCAAACGGACTATAGGCCTTGTAGGACAACAAATAGGGTTTTCTGAGAATAACTTGAAGGGAACAACTCAAACCCACAACCTAAAAGTTGTTTTGGATACCCTTTTTTGCATTTGAAAATATTCCAAATTTGCAAGTGGGTGTGTTTTGTAACACAAATCCCTAAAATTGACTATCTCATTTTGACAAAAGGCTTAATTAGGCTTATTCAACTAGGTCACTATGAGGTTTTCAATCTCTAGGCTTCAAAGCTTCAAACCAATGCCTCAAACATGTAAAATAAGGTCTTCCCAAACATTTCCAATCACTACAAACAATTTTCCAAGAGCTTTTTACCAAACCCTTACTCCTATGCTATTCCTATGCCAAAAACCATGAAGTTTTCTACCTAGGGCATCAACAAACTTGCACTTACCACCATCCCTTGCTCCTATAATCATTATGGAAATTAAACTCAACCTACCTACATCCATTCCACCGAGTTTGAGGCCAATTCATCAATGGAATGGAGAGAAATTCATCTTTCTTGCCTCAAACCAACCCTAACTAGGTTTTCATACCTTTTTCAAGAAAACTACTCTAACTTACTCCAAACTTGATGAAAAGAAATCAAGTGCAAAAGATAGAAGATTCAATTCAACATCAAATCCAATGAATCTTATACCATTTATAGGTTGTAAAAGGTCGTACTATTCTATGTAGCAGCAAATTATGCTTTAAAACGCAAAAAAATAGAGTTCTTTTTTATTGTTCAACACCAAAACTCAACAACAGAACCTTCCTTGGCCTTTACAAGGCTTATTTAAACATATCAAAACCAAACCAACTAATCCTGACTATCTCTCAAGTCCCCAACCATTCAACTTCCTTCAAAACTCAAAAATGCAAAGTTGCTTGAGCAACTTTTTACAACTTTTGCAACATTTACAAAATGGACTCACCAACCCACCTAGTAAACTAAAATTGACTCAAAACACATGACATGGTCTTAAATAACCTTATTACGAACAAAAACATGACTTAAACATAAGAAAACCAACATTAGACTCTCTTTACATCATGAAGATTTAGGTGCCCTACACCAATGACAAATTTTATCTCCTATATCCAAGCACCAACAAGGGTAGCAAGGGTCCTCCAGGAGAGAGAACGAACATAAATAGAAAAGTACGGGGGAACACAAATAGATATGCAAAACTAGTCTAAAGATAAGAATATATACTACTCTAGATCATTGTAATGGGAGGGAAGATGAGCCAATAGAGGGAGAATAGCAAGAGAAATATCAAGCGACTCACCTGTAGCAAGAGCTAAGGAAGATGTTGCCTAAATATCCTCATCTAGGAGCTCATGTGAAGCTAATGTCATCGACTTAGCAAATATGGATGACAGAGTCGAGATTTCATTCATCAAGTTAATTATGCACTTGTTTGGGGAGTGCAATGATTGTACAAAAGGAGGTCAATGAACTAGGGAGTCATTACCTACCTCTAGAGGAGGGAAAGTGTCAAACTCTAGGGAAGTAGGAGACTCTTTTTTCATAAGAATGTAATAGGTTAGACTAGAACAAGATTTTAAAAAATGACTTTTTATTATTGTACTTTAGAATGAGGGCATTCTTTGATTTGTGCTTAAGAGGAGAATGTGGAATCCTCACATTGGAACCAGAATAAGTGGGAGTTGAAATAGATATGACCTTTGTGTGAGTCATATCCATGGGTTTTAGAAAAGAAGGAAGATCAAGTAGAGAATTAATCAAGGGAGGCTCCAAAAAAGGAGCGATGAACACTTGTACCCTCTTGGGGTAAGGTACATTGTGTTGCAAGTAAGAGCATATTGGTTTTTTCATTGATGCCAACAAGCCTGTGTTGTCATTGGTGTCAACTGTATGAGAAGAAGATGGTTGCAAGAGTATGTGTAGTTGTTGATGATTATTTGATTAATTGAATTATGTTTTCATTAGTAAGCTATTGGTGTCAACCTCTAGTGTTTCTTTGATAAGATTTTGTCTATGGTTGAGGAAATGATGAAGGTGATGAGGATGTGTCGTTGATGCTTGATTTTCAAGTACTTTTGAGAAAATTGATAAAAAGAGGAAACAATTTGTTGTAGTGTTGTTCTAGGTTACCGAGTAGTGTTATGGTGTTTCTCTACATTTCTTCTAGATTGAAGATCTGCCTATGCATTTCAGATATGTTGATTAGAGGTGTTCAAAGGTGTTATATTCAAAATTTGGTATGCTATAGCATTGTGCAGAAGTTGTGTTCGCCATTGTGTGAACAATGTATTGCAAATGTGTCTAGGAGAAAAAAAATTCTCCATATTTCTTCACAATTTAGTTTCAGGTCTTGCGGATCTGAAGGGGTGTTGACAATGTTGGTATCTTTCTTCAGTCGAGGTTGTTTGAGGTTTGGTGCTTCAAAAGTTAGTTTCTTAAGTTACAATGTATGGTAGAATTGTTTGAATGTACTGGGTGTGTACATGACTCAAGTGAAAGTTTTGTGAACTTGATTTTGTTGTATTTCAGGGTGTTTTTGGAATGGTGTTTACATGGGTGACAGTCAAGCTTGGTGTTTACACTAATTATGGTGGATTTTTATTGTTTATAGAAGCATGTGGTAGTGAGGTGTCATAGATTTGGGTTCCAAATAAGGAGTGTTGTGGTCCACCTTTACTTCTATCTGCCATGGAAGTGTTTGGTGTCAACCTAATTTTAATTTATACGGTTGAGGTGCATAGCCAACCTTAGAGAATATTTTCAAGGTTGAGGATGATATAAATATGAGTTGAGTTGTTGAGGGATGTGAAGATAGAAAGGAAATATGTGAATGATGTGATGTGCAAAGTATTAGAATGTGAATTTGAGAAGTGCAATGTGAGCTTTCATGTGTTAGATTGTTGGATGCAATGAGATGAAGGTGTCTACAATTTTTTAGTCAAGATGCAAAGGTGTTGGTGATGTTGTGGTGGATTTCTCTTTTGCATTGAGATGAATTTATCTCTGTAAAATTCCTCTCTATCTTCTTTTATATTCTGGTAGTGATCCTTTGGCAGTGAGCCTTTCTTTATTTGGGCAGTGATCCCTTCGACAATGAGCCCTTCTGTATTCAATGTTGATATTAATTTATATTGTGAGCTAATCCTCGTTGTGGTTTTCCCCATATTGGGTTTTCCAAGTAAATATAGTTTCATGGTGTTGATTTGATTCATTTTATGTTATTTGGTTTTCATGCTAAATCATTATTATAGATTAAGGGTTAATTAAGTTAATGTGGATCTAAATGTGTATGAGAGTTTTGAAGGATTAAGGTACAACTAATTCAACTCCCCATCTCATTTTTCTGGTGCATTCAACAATTGGTATCAGAGAAAGGTTATTTGGAATAAATCTTAACTACTTGAGGTAGATCTGGGATGGCACGCAAGAAGGAGATCCCTATATTTGATGGAACGAATTATGCATTCTAGAAGACAAGGATGGAAGGATTTTTGGTTTATCTTGGATATGATGTCTAGAAGTCTGTTAATACTAGATACACTAAACCTACAAATGGTCCAAGTATTGTTGATGAGAGAAAATCCTATGAAGGAAATGGTAAAGCAAGGTATCCTCTCTTAAATAGTCTTATGAATTCTGAATTGGTGAAAGTTATGAGTCTAAAAAATGTTAAACAAATTTGGGAAAAGTTAGAAAGCATTTATGAAGGAGGTGATAAGGTTAAAGAAGCTAAGATGTAGAATTTGAAGATCATGTTTGATAACTTACGGATGTCTCAAGAAGAAAATATTACAAGCTATATGCAAAAGGTAGATGAAGTTGTTAGCTCCATCAAACGTCTTGGTGGCAAACTCAAAGAACTAGAGGTGGTAAATAAAATTATGAGGAATCTTCCTAAATCTTACAATCGTAAAGTTTCTACTATTGAATAACTTGCAAATTTGAATCAATATACCAAAGATCAATTATATGGCTCTTTAATTGCTTTTGAAATGAGAGAATTTGGAACAAATGGTGATGCAAAAGTTGAGACTACTTTTAAGGTTGGAAAATCAGAGGAGATCAAGGAATCAGGTTAGGAGGATTTTGATTATATAGAAGCTAACTTTGTAAGGAGAATGACGAAGCATACTGGTAAGTACAATGGTAAGCTACCTTTCAAATGTTTCAATTGTGGAAAGATAGGTCACTATGCTTCAAGATGTCCAAATAGAGCTTTGAATAACAAAATTAAGGAGAAAAAAGGTAAGATGATTAAGAAAATTTATTATGTTATAGAAGATGCAAGTATTTTTTATGATGAATCTAATTATGGAGATGAAGATGATGAATTCTTGTTCATGGATTTAAAATATGAATCTATTTCTACTAACTTTGAGAGATGTGTGAAGGAAAGACCTTTGGAAACAAAGGATAAAGTTGAAGGTACTTTAGTATTTGATTTTCATGCTAGACAAGAGAAGAACTACTGGATCATTGATAGTGGATGCTCAAATCATATGACCAGTGACAAGAGTAAGTTTGTTAAACTTGAAAAATATGATGGATGGTATGTTAGATTTGGTGATGATACATCTGCTAAGATATGTGGAAAAGGTTCTATCAATTTTTATGGTAGTAATAATATTGATTATGTTTACTATGTTAAGGGTTTAAGACATAACCTCTTAAGTAACATGGAAAAATGTGTAGCAAAGGATACAATCTTATGTTTTAGGATGATGGATGTGAGATCAAAAAAGGATTTGAAACTATAGTTGCTCCTAGAAAAAGAATAGATGGAAACGTTTATTATCTTAAGGGTGTTGATGGTCATTTCTTTATGACTCAGATCAATGAAAGCTAGCTATGGCATAGAAGAATGTGTCACATCAATTTTGATAACTTATTAAGAATCAGTTAAATTCAAGTTGTGATAAATCTTCCAAAGATTACAAATCCTATCAATGTTGTTTTTGAAGAATGTCAAATTTGAAAGAAAGCAAGAAAATGCTTCAAAGTCAAAGAACAATCTACTACCAGATTGATGGAATTGGTGCATACAAATCTTTGTGGCCCTACAAGAGTAAGAAGTCTTCAAGGTGACAGGTATTTCATGATATTAATTGATAATTATTTCAAAATGGCATGGGTTACTTTTCTCAAATAAAAATATAAAGCTCCAAACAAGTTTAAAGCATTCAAATTTATGGTTGAAAATCAAATCAATATGAAAATCAAATGCTTGAGGTCTAACATAGGTGGAGAATTCTGGTGTAGGGGCATCAAGAGCCTCATAAGCATATTTTGGTTATTTTGGGTTTTAGGTTGTTGGTTTGTTTTGGAGTCTAATAAGGTCATTTATGACCATATGGGATCATGTTGATCCATTTTGGAGTGTTAATTGGGTTTTTTGATTAAAAAAGTGTAAAGTTGCCAAAAGTTGCTAAAAGTTGTCATGCAACTTTAGCAAGATGGAAAAAAATCAAGAAAATGGTTACATGCAAGAAAAAAATGATTAAAAACCATTAGGATTGATTGTAAATGCATAAATACATCTTCTAAAGCTGAATGGTGGGCTAGAAAAACTGATTTTGAAGTTTCTTTTTGAATGAAAAAAAGTTTTTTGTGTGTTTTTCCCAACGTTCCAGTCTGTTCTTCTTTATTGTATGGCATGGTACGACCTCATATCAAGGAATATAATATATGGATGGAAATATAATTTTTTCTTGTTAAATTTCATTGATTTTTGTGTGAGATATGACCATTTTGGTGAAGGCTTCCCTATTCTAACAATGTTTTCTAGAATTTGCAGTTTGAAAATGTGCTAGTGTGGCCATGTATGGTACATTATGGGCCTAAAACAAATTATAAAAGTTTAAGGCATGAGTCTAGTTTCATATGATTTTGGTTTGAAAAAATTTAATTAAATTTTGAATGAGTTATGTCATTTTTGGTGAGAGCAGGTTTGTGGCTGGCCTAGGGTTTCCAGTTTTGGGGAAAACGCCATAACTTTATTTTCCACCATTGAATCTTTATGAAAATTAGAGGAAAATTCTGTAATTAGGTTATCTTCAATGCCACTGAAGAGATTTCCTTCATTATTTTTTTTGTGAAATTTATTAATGATTGTTCATTTCATTTCACAGTGAGGCAACCTGTGGGTTTAGTTGTGTAAGGTTATAAGTATACATTGTATTGATATGAATAAATGGGTGATTGTTTGCACATAATAAAATGCATTATAAAATGGGTTTGGAAAGTCCAAGAATACATGCTTGTGTTTTTTGAATGCTCATCAAATTCATTGAGCAAGTTCACTAAGAAGAACTAAGCATGGCCCTAGATTGAAACTATGTTTGTATTGAATCAAGATTTGTTGTAATAGATCCTTTCTCTACATCATTTTGGTATCAAAGCTAGAATACCCTGAGAGTGCAAGGTATGCACCAGGACAAGAGAGTTGTTAGAGAAATTTTGTTGCAGGTATGAAAGAGATTTGGTGACTTATATCCTCCAATAGTGATGAAACCGACTAGAAGGTGTGCAGATTTCTTCCACTGAGAGGAAGTGGGTAGAAGAGGTCTTGGAGAGTACATCTTCCAGAATCCTATTAGGTAGAGGATAGTTGTGTATGTGAAGGTATTGGGATACCAAAAGAATGGAAGTATTGAGGAGAATAATCCATGAAGACTTGAAGAATATGAATTTTTCAAGCAAGAAACAAGAGATGAGAAGAGAAAGGAGTGAGATGAAGAAGAAAGATGAAAAGGTAAAACAAAAAAATATTCAGCAAGAGATAACAATGATGAGACAAGATTTGGAACAAATGCAAAAAACATTTGAAGAAAGAATACAGAGTATAGTAACAAGTGTAAGGAGTTGGAACATCACCATTCACAAAATTGTCAAGTGGTCGATAAAGGAAATTGTGAAAAGAAGAAAGAGGCAACAATTGAGAAGGAAGATAAAAAAAGTAATCAAGACGATGGAAGAGCCAAAGCCATCCAAGGAAGAGGAAAAATATGAAGAAAATGAGTACATTGAGACTCAAATTTTTGTTTCTAACAATATTTGTGAGTATGTGTTTACAGGTGCAACAGATGAAGATGAAGATGGAAAAGAGTATAAAGAAAAAGGAGAAGTGAATGCAGTGTATGAAGATTGTTATGGAAATGTAGCACAATATGGTGAAGAAAAGGTTTTAAAAAAAAATAGAGGTACTGGTTGTATTTTTTAATTTTATGGATGATGAATATGCTGATAAATTGTATTCAAATGATGAAGATGAAGACATGGGCAGTGGTAATGTGGCATATGAACAATAACTAGAGTTTTGGAACCTTGAAGCTGAGAAGATGCTAAGAGACCATGCAAGAAGAAGAAGAATGATCTTGGGAAAGTCAAGAATGCAAAACATACAACAAGGTGTAAGGAGTATCATCTTTTGGAAATGAATTCTCAATTGAATGACAAGTGGCAAAGAAGTAGAAGACCTAAGGTAAAAATGAAACATGCATTTAAATGTTTGCAAGCAGAGCAAGATTCCACATATCAGATTTGTAGGTTGAAGAATTCCACGATGGAAGACATTGACAAATTTGCAAATCACATCTCAGATGGAACTGAGATTTTTCTTTCCTTGGGAGTATAGTGCAGGGACATCAAGAGCCTCATAAGCATATTTTTTTTATTTTTGAGTTTTAGGTTTTTGGTGTGTTTTGGAGTCTAATAAGGTCATTTATGACCATGTGGGATCATGTTGATCCATTTTGGAGTGTTAATTGGGTTTTTGATTAAAAAAGTGTAAAGTTGCCAAAAGTTGCTAAAAGTTGTCATACAACTTTAGCAAGGTGGAAAAAAATCAAGAAAATGGTTACATGCAAGCAAGAAATGGTTAGAAACCATTTGTATCAATTTTAAATGCATAAATACATCTTCCAAAGTTGAATGGTGGGCTGGAAAAACTGATTTTGAAGTTTTTTTTAATGAAAGCAAGTTTTTTGTGTGTTTTTCCCAACATTCCAGTTTGTTCTTCTTTAATGTACAAATTGGTATGGCCTCATATAAAGGAATATAAATAGATGGATAGAAACATATTTGTTTCTAGTTTATAGTACTTTTTGTCTCATTAAATTTCATTGAGTTTTATGTGATATATGGTCATTTTGGTGAAGGTTGCCCTATTCTAACAATGTTTTCCAAAATGTGCAGTCTGAAAATGTGCTAGTACAGCCATGTATGGTATAGTATAGGCCCAAAACCAATTCTAAAAGTTGAAGGCATGAGTCTAGTTTCATTTTTTATTTTGAGAAAAATTGATTAATTTTTGAATGAGTTATGTCATTTTTGGTGAGAGCAGGTTTGTGGCTGGCCTAGGGTTTCTAGTTTTGGGGAAAATGCCATAACTTTCTTTTCCACTATTGGATCTTTATGAAAATTGGAGGAAAATTCTATAATTAGGTTATCTTCAATCCCACTAAATAGATTGGCTTCATTATTTTTTTTTTGAAAGTTATTAATGATTGTTCCTTTCATTTCATAGTGAGGTAGCCTATGGGTTTAGTTGTGTAAGGTTCTAAGAAAGTATGCATTGTATTGATATGAATAAATGGGTGATTGTTTGCACATCATCAAATGCATTGTAAAATGGGTTTGGATAGTCCAAGAATCCATGCTTTTGTTTGGATAATGCTCATCAAATTCATTTAGCAAGTTCACTAAGAATTAGGCATGGCCCTAGATTGAAACTATGTTTGTATTGAATCAAGATTTATTATAATAGATCCTTTCTCTGCATAAAATTCACCTCTAATGAGTTTAAAATATTTTTTGAGAATCATGGCATAAAGAGGCACTTGTCTATCCCTAGGACTCCTTAGCAAAATGGAGTAGTTGAAAGGAAGAAGAGGACTATTCAAGAAGCTGCAAGAAGAATGATGAAAGAGGCAAATCTACCAGAAGTCTACTAGAGATAAGCAATTCATACTGTTCTTTATATACTTAACATGTGACTAGAGACAAAAGAAAATTCATTGAACTTAAGAAGTGTAAAGAAGGATCAATTAGCTTGGGTGATAACACTGTAGTGAAGATTGGTGGTAAAGGAATCTTCAGCATAGATGGCAAGAACAAGACTAAAGATGTTCTCTATGTTGAAGGTCTAAAACATAACCTTCTTAGTGTCATCCAAATGTGTGACCACGACTACAAGATTGTGTTTAATTTAGAATACTGCAAAATAAGAAATAATGGAAAAACAATTGCACAAGGAGTAAGGACTAACAACAATCTCTATAATCCATGTGAAGTAAAAGGCCAAAATTGTCTAATAGGCCAAGTAGATGAGATTTGGTTGTGGCATAGGAGATGGGGCATGTCAATTTTGGAAATTTGGTAAAAGTAAGTTCAAAGGGACTGGTCAGACACATACCTAAGATAACTAAGCCTGCAAGCACCATTTGCAAAGAGTGTCAACAGGGAAAACAAACAAGGGTTAAGTTTCCAATAAAGGATTACTCAACTACAAAACCCTTGCAAATAGTTCATACTGATTTGTGTGGTCCCACGAGGACAAGGGGTCTGAAAGGTGAGAGATACTTCATGCTATTAATTGATGCCTACACTAGAATGACATGGGTAACATTTCTAAAGGAGAAGACTAAGGCATTTGAAAAGTTCAAAATATTCAGGAAATTGGTTGAGGAGACTGGAAGAAAAATCAAATGCTTAAGATCAGATAGAGGTAGTGAATTTACATCAAGTGAATTAATTGGATATTGTGAGAAGCATCGAATCAAACGGCAATATTTTCACTAAGAACTCCACAACAAAATGGAGTAGTTGAAAGAAGGAACATAATTTTTAAACACATGGCTAGAGCAATGTTGAGTGAGGCTAAATTGGAAAATACATTTTGGAGAGAAGAAATTCACACTATAGTTTACATTCAAAATAGAGCTCTAATAAGAGAAAACAATGGTAAGACTCCATATGAACTATGGTATGGAAAACCTACATCTGTCAAGTACTTCAAGGTGTTTGGTAGTAAATGCTACATCGAGAGAAGATGGGAAGTTGGGAAGCTTTGATTCAAGATGTGATGAAGGAATATGAACTTAGGATATTCCACCCAAATAAAAGCTTACAAGTGTTATAACTGTTACCTATTTTTCACTACAAGCTCAAACAGGTAGAGCTAAATCGAATTCATGAATTATAGGTATAGATATTTTCAAGTTTTGTTGATTAAATTATTCATTGTTCATCATAAAGATCAGATTACATCTGAATTATAGTTATATTGTACAAGTATTTGAAACAGAAAATTGAAAATTTTCATAATAATGCCTTTTATTCATTTTGTAAAAAACATTGAATCTCGCACAAGCTGCGAGAGTAACTGAATTTTATTATGACAATCAAATGATGAATACAAAATTAAATGAAAGCTACACTACTGAAGATAACGTAAACATAAGGAAGAGATGCAATTCATCATTTCCTGTGATGATGAATCGCTTTTGCTTGATGTCTTCAGTTGTCGTGTCTCCAAGCTGCAGCCTCGTTTTCGTGCTCCATGAACCTGTAAAATTGTAAAGGAATGGCATTAGAGATGTACTCTAAGCAATGATGAATTACATTCTACTCTATGCCTATGCTACCAACAAGAATGTAAATTACATTCAATCAAGCATTCACCAGGCGATTGAGTTACAAAGGCTGACAATCAAGAAAAATATAGCTCAATGGAAGCTTTCAGCTTCTTTTATTTTGCTAACATGTTTGTTTCAATGTGTAGGAACAGGTTCATCATGTTCGTTATCATCTTATCAGATATGTGGAGTAAAACGGGCTCCCACAAGGGTAGAGCCCGACATATCAAAAGGACACCTCTCATTCACATCATATATGAGAGTTATTTAAGCATTAAAGAAACAGTCATCATCTAGGACTGTCATCAAGAAGTCTTATTCAGCATGGTGAAAATATATCAAGAACAATTACCAGTCATTTATTGCAAAAGCTATCATCAATGATGGAATGGTAATCATGATCAAGTGCAGATTCAATGTAAACGGATGATGCAGATTAAGGTGTTTCTAAAATCAATCTGCCATCAATAGTAAATTATGGTCATAAATGATGGTTACAGGCATAGGATTAAAAGAAAGGATGACCATCATGATAGCATGGATGCATAACTGGAAGGCAGTAGATCAAAAAGTGTTGATAACACAGTAAGTTGTAGGTCTATAAGACAGATTTACAAGAGCAGCCTTTGATTTATTTATCAAAAGGAGCAAAATGAGTATCATGATGGTTGAGAATAGCCAAGATAACATTGCTAAAAATCCATATTCATAGATAATCATTACTCAAGTAATCTGCCAATTTGAAGTTTCAAAATAAGAGTAATAACTATATTGAGCAGATTGAAACCATTGGACAGTCTCATGCAATGTTTAGACCTATGTTAATTGAGAGATTATTCACCGTGAATAAAGCACAAATTGGACAACATAGTAGGTGAACTTCAAAGTGAGCAATTTAGTCCATGAAGAGAACAGAAAAATGCATTCCTAAGGCAGGTTGAGGCTTTCATTAGTTGCAATAAAGTGGGAAGACAAGCATGTGCATATGACAGAGCAATAATGGATAGTCAAAACCTTTATAGTGAAAAGAATACATTGGGAATGACTTGGAGTTTCAAATAGTCTTGCACATAAAGGAAACTCATTCTTTTTAAAGGCATGATATTCATCATTTCAGAGATACTAGGATATGAAGGCCAATGTGAAAATATCTAGAAGCAAACAAAAAAGCATATGGCAAGTCATATGTATGACAGTCAAAATGTCTCTAGCAACTCAAGACAGCAAGGAAGATTCACTATACTCCAATGTCAAAAGAGCAGTTATATGTATTAAGGATAGTCAAAAGGCATAAATATACTCTCTCATTTTATAACTTCCTGGAGTTTGAAACAGGTTTTTAGTTATAGAAATCTGAATATGGAGATACAGTCAAGAGCAACCTGTAGAGTCTAAACGTAGTGAGAAAAGAAAACACCCAATAGAATCTTCATGGCGGGTTCCACAAAAGGCAGTATCTTCATTTTTTTGTCACAAACTACAATATGCAGTCGCTTCTTTTACAAAAAATGAGTATTGAAATCTCAGCAAACTCTTATAAAGAGGTAAGTATCAGAGGCTTCTCATGGTGACCTATAAATGGAAAGGCTCAAATAAAATCTCATATTCAGAACAAGAACCTCAGATATCTATGAAATTACAAATACACAGATTAAGGGAGGAAATCATGGCTATATATTCATTGAGATCACATGAAAATCGAGGGGTTTCACTTGTTGTGAGTTCAAAACAAACCATTTTTTGCAGAGATAAAATAAAATCAAGCTAGAAGCGGCCAAATAAAGTAATATACAACAATAAAGGAATATAGCAAATGAAACCCTCGAGCATACGATGGAGAAGAATGCCTGCGGCCATAAGTTGAAGAAAATGGAAAGAAATGCATGAAAAGAACAGTATGAGGGTCACAGCTTCAAAATAAGTTGCATTGTTCTTTTACACAGACTCATTACTTCAAACAAGTTGTAGATTAAAAGCAATGATTCGAGAGTTTCCTTTGTAAAGGCGACTTACCCATAGTTCGAGTTTTTTACATAAAGATTTCGGCATTGCTTCCATATTTCTCCACAAAGTCTCAGCTTCAACTCTCAGTTAGTTTCAGCAAAGCCCTGTTTCTCCATAGTGCATGGTGGCAGCGCAACAAGAGTTCCAGAATATCCAAAAGAGTATGGAGAATGATCAAAAATTATTAGGGTTTGAGCAAAGCCATCTCATACCCTAGTGCGACTTGATAGTCATTTTTGACTATTTTTTTATCAAAAGCAATTAAAATCATTTCATGCCCATGGTCTTGACTTCAAAGTCATCGACCTAATCATCATGCATAAGGAGGGTCGTGTGTTATGAGATAAGATCAATTTTAACTTTATTCCTTGTGATTTCGAAATTAAAAAGCACTCTTCCTCATTTGTAATGTTTATTTAATATTATTAAAGAAATTTTGTTAATTGTTTTTAATAGTTATTGAATTAAACTATTTTAAAGAGCAAAGTGAAATAAAGATAGAAGTGATGTGTGTTATGCATGGAGGAAATAAGTTTTGACTTCAAGTCAACGATGTATACAAGATGCTTGATTTAGATTATGCATGGAGAGGATAAACATCGAAAATACTAAAAAAAAAAATTTGCTCATGCACAAAGTGGAACTTTAGTTTTCAATCATACAAATAACAGAGTTTCTTTTAGTTCCACATCAGTTCACGAGGTGTTTTGATCATGTTCATGGAGAGGTGGAGTTTTCTAGGCACAGAGTGCAGTTTGCTTCAATTTTGAGCTATTTTTATCAAGGTTTCCTCTTTTGCTCAGATTTCACATTGGAGATGCAGTTTTTCACTTTAGTTAGCTTTCAGTTCATTTTTGGCAGCTTTGTGCATGCCTTTTGTATATATTGGAAAAAAATTATCTTTTTCTAGTTCTTGTTATTCAGCCTTTGCATTCTGCAAAGTGAATTGTCATGTAGCTCAGCTTTCAGATTAATACAGTGTTTTTACAGGTTCATTAGTTTATGATTTGCAAAGGATTCCTTCTAAATTTTAGTATTTTCAAATTTGCCTTCCAAGTTTCAGGCATCATTATTGTGAGAAATTTAATCGAGAAATTACTGTGTTTTCAGTTCTGAAACCTCTAATTTTTTTGTCTTTTTTACATATCTGTATGCAATTTAGTTTAAGTTCATTGGTTATACACTGTGCATGTACTTGATTAATCAATTTAGTCGTGAAAACTTCATTTTCCCTCGATATTGCATTAAATCAAAGCCTTTATTTAAAGCATTCAAGTGATTGAGCTATCAAATCAAGTTGTGAGAATTAAAGTGTTGAGAGGTTATTTGTCAGTTAGGTTGCATTTAGTTTTCCAATCAGGTGCATCAATAGGTTTCATTACAGTTTAAGTTTTTCTTTCAGTACTTCTATCCCTTTTCCAACAATTTACCAATTAATAATTTGAGAATCATATAGGAAGTCGGCCTAGAATCCGGAGGTTCAATCTCGTTATAGGTCACCCACAACCTGAGTTTGATCCAATGTTTCAACAAATTGTTGAATTTAACCATTCAAGCATTCAGGTGCAATCTGTTTGACAACAATAACAAAAGGTTGCACAAGATTGTGGAAAGCATCAACGTAAAGGTTGATGAAAATTTGAATCATAATAAGCCCAGCAGAAGTAATTTTGAAGATGAAGAAGAAGTTGATATGAATGAGGAGGAAGAGTCTGAATAAGTTGAGAAGGCACCTAGAAAGTATGTGCAGAAGGATCATCCTACAAAACGGATAATTGGTAACAAAAATGAACAAGTTTAGACTAGGAGAATATTATCAAAGAACAAGGAACAAGTAAACTTTTCTCTCTTATCTCAAATTGAACCAAAAAGCTTCACTGAAGCTAGCAAGGATGATATTTGGATAAAGGCCATGGAAGAAGAGCTAAATAAGATTGAGAAGAACAATACATGGGAGTTGGTTCCTATACCCCCAAGAAAAAATTTAATTGGCACTAAATAGGTGTTTAGAAACAAGCACAATGAAGATGGAGTTGTAGTAAGGAATAAGGAAATATTGGTGTGCAAGGGGTATGCACAATTCGAAGGCATTGAATTTGAAGAAACATTTGCACCAGTGGAAAGGTTAGAAGCTATTAGAATGTTTCTTGCATTTTCAATGTATAAAGGATTTAAAGTATATCAAATGGATGCCAAATCTACATTCTTGAATGGAAACCTAGAAGAGGAAGTCTACATAGAACAACCATAAGGTTTTTAGCTATCAGAAGAAGAAGATTATGTTTGTAAATTAAGAAAAGATTTGTATGGTCTAAAACAAGCATCTAGAGCATGGTATTCTAGATTAGATTTGTATCTTCAACAACAAGGATTCAAAAAGGGATGTGCACATTTTGTGGTATTTAAAATTAGAAGGTGAGCACATGATTATTGTTGTTGTATATGTGGATGACATCATATTTGGTGGTAGCAATGACAAAATGTGTAAAATAATTGCTACGCATACGCAAGATGAATTTGAGATATCAATGTCAAGAAAGTTGTCATTTTTACTTGGTTTACAAATAGCACAAACAAAAAATGGGATATTTATATCTCAAAATAAATATGCTAAGGAAATTCTTAAGAAGTTTGGCATGGAGGATAGTAGACCAATTAGTACCCCCATGATAACTGGCTATAAGTTGAGCAAATCAAATGAATCACCAGATTCAAATCTGATTATGTATAGGCCGATGATTGGAAGCTTGTTATACTTGACTACATCAAGGCCAAATATAATGCAAGTAGTGTGCATGGTAGCAAGATTTTAGGCTTCACCAAAAGAGTCACATGTCAACGCAGTGAAAAGAATTTTCAGATATATCAAAAGCACTATTGAAAATGGGCTATGGTATCCCAAGAGCAAGGATTTCTCTTTGACAACATATACAGATGTTGATTGGGTTGGATGTTTCGATGATAATAAAAGTACAAGTAGAGGAGCATTATTTTTTTGAAAAAATTTGGTTTCTTGGATGAGCAAGAAGCGAGAATTGGTCACTCTATCAACAACAGAAGCAAAGTATGTTTCAACTACAGCATGTTATACTTAGCTCTTATGGATGAAGTAGACACTTAAGTACATTGAGGTGGAATACAAAGAACCTATCTATATTCTTTGTGACAAATCAAGTGCAATAAACATCTCAAAGAATCTAGTGATGCACTATAGAACAAATCACATATCCATCAAGTATCACTTCATTAGAGAGAAGGTTGCAAACAAGGAAGTAAGCATGGAATATGTTCCCACAAAAGAACAAATAGCTAAAATTTTCACTGAGCCTCTTCCCAAGGAATAATTTGAATATCTGAGGAAAAAATTAGGAGTAATTGCTCCCGCATCATATTACTAAATATTAATGATAAGGAATGGATCCAGGGGAAGCTTCATTGGTATCTTAGTTTTTCCCTTTAAATGTAAGGAAAGATCAAGTCAGGTAAACATGGTTTTACAAAATTTTAACAAATTGATGGTTGCATATGGTCTTAAAATCCCCTCTTTCTCTTTGAACTATTTGTCAAAGGGGGAGCATATCCAAAGGGGGAGAAATCTAAAAACAAACCCTTTTCCCTTTATGTCAAAAGGGGGAGAAAGCTAAGCAAATTCTCAAGAAGGAGTTGTTTGTTTTAAGTGGTACAGAGAATGAATTGCAACATCTACAATTGGTATCAGTTTCATTTGGTTATGTTTGGTTGAGCATTTAGTTTTGACATCAATGAAAAAGGGGGACATTGTTGGAAATTTGGTTGTCATTGATGTCAAGGGAGGGATCACAGAAGCAGTGGATCTAGGTCTAGAAGATGTGATGCAGAATGGTGGAGTCAAGTGCACGAATCTAAAAATGTTACAAAGTTGCTCAAAATGTTGTCATGCTATTGCACAAGTTACTTCTAGAGGTTTGCAAAGGAATCTAACTGCATACTCAACATGGGTTTTTCAACAAGATTCAATTGGTATGGTTCACATATTTTGAGGGTGACAAATTTTCTCAAAAATGATTTATCTTTGCTCTCAGACAAACTTAGGGTTTTGCAGTTAAACCCTAATGTCTAAACAGTCATGGTGGTGAACTAGGTTTATATTTTAATGGTGACTAGATATTGACAGTGGCATGTTTTTCAAGTTATCACATGAGCCATTGGAGTCATTGGCATGACTAGACCTCTTTCCTAGAGCTTTAGGTTCATCTGATGATGACGTTCTATGGAAGATCAATGGTGCACATTGGAGTTTGTAGATCGAATGACTATCACAACCATCTTTCACATCATGCTTTGTTATCTTTGGCATAGAATTGTTTGTGTGATACGCGATGAAGGGTTGTGATCAAGCCAATGATGATTGACAGTTCCCACCAAGCCGCAGTGCATATGGTGGGTTCCTGTCCAAGTCTAGTGGGCTAGTGTGCAACGGTGGAGATCGAATGGTCAATAATCGAATAGTGCATGAAGTTTTCATGTGGGTCCTGAAATCTATAGGTTGATAATGGCATCATGAGGACACGTGGTGATATATCGCTCAGTCACTTCACATCGCTATTGTGAAGCAAAATGAAGGGACACAATTGGTGATGAGCAATGAACTTCAAGAGATAGTGGATGGTGACAATAGCTAAGGACACTTAGCAGTTGCTTGCTGCCCTACTATGAATATGGTGGGTCCCTATCTCAACCTTGTGGTATGGTGGGTGCTCAACACATGACATGGATGACAGGTGGTGAGATTCTATTGTATTGTGAGGGTTCTATGCATCATGATATTGAAAGTTGTGGGCATATGGATGTTGTGATATGCAATGGTTAAGATCTACAGTGCTAGTTAAAAGATGACAATATAACGACAGTGTTTTAAAGTTATGATGATGAATGAGGAATGGATGATCATGGCACGAAGACCTCAAATCGATGACCCAAATTTAAATTTGAAGATCTAAAATGGTTAAGTCTATGTGAATGATGGTTTTGGCTCTACGCTTAAATTTAATTGGTTCGCCTGCACCTGCGAAAAATGTAAATGAAGCTTTGATGTGCAGAAAAACATAGACAACAACAGAGATTGGGATTAGGATCAAATCAAATAAATAGAGGAATATATTAAATGCATATCGAATCTTAGGGTTTTGCATAGAGCTACATTTAGAAAATTCATTGTATCAAAAATTAATGAATGCAAGGCTCAATGTAGAGGTGGTGTGATGATGAAGACATCAGGAAAACCCTAACAGAAGATCATTACGTGGATGAGAATCTCAAGGAAATCACTACAGGTCAGTGAAGGAGATACAAAACAAAAAATCATTTCCTAACTAAGAGTGGAAAGTAGTGAAATAGAGAAGAGAGAGGAGAGTTGAAAAAGAGATAGTGCATATTGTAGAAGAGCATTATGAGATTCTTGAGGCAAACAGAGAATGCACTAATAGAGAAGAGGAGGAGCAGATCAGAATATGAGGGATGTAGAACATTGTGCAGTTGCAAAGTAAGTTGCAACATTGAATTGAGTTCTTGTGAACAAATTGTAATATCTTTCTTTGTAAATCTAATAGGTGGGTGCCATTGAATATCTAGGTAGGTGCCCCTAAAACCAGGGGATTGGTGTCTCCTTAGGTTTTGTGCCCTTAAATATTGTAGCTGAATATTTAGCTTGTGAGGCTAGATTAGGACAGCAGATCATAGTAGCATTTCTCACTTTGGTTTTCCCATCTTGGGTTTTCCACATATATCTTGTGTTGTGTGATGATTTTATGTTTTCATGTTTATGTTGCTACATCTTAAATTTCAATCTATACATTAAATTTTTAAGGAAGTAATCTACATAAAGGTTTTAAGGGATGAAATTTTAATATCTACTTATTCACCCCCCTCTCAGTAGACTATTGTGTTCCAACAAGCTTATCCTTTTGAGGGATAGAGGCTAAATGATGAATGAATGATGAATCAACAATGGATTTTAAGTCGACACTCAAATTTTCTTTCCTTGAAGGATTGAAGTCACACACATCCCTTCAAGGCTTCATTGCAAATTGGCTTATACTTGCTTTGAATACCTACAAGTGTTAGTCTTCACAAACAAAATGATAGCATAAACATAAATGAACTCGCATAAAACTTGACATGATGCTTTGATATTGAAATGCTACAATATTTTTGCTCTTCAATGCTCTTGACTTGATAATAATTGCTTAATAATGATCTTGATTCAAATATTTCCACTTCTTTCTAGATATTTCTTGTTAGATTTCAAATGATCCAATGACTAGGTATTTATAAGCATTTAATATAATTTTCCAAAAATTACATCCTAATAGTCAATATTTGACATTGGAAATTCAAATAATAAAATGCCAACTCTAACATATTAAAAATTAGAGCCAAAATAGGGGGACAAAGTTGCCTAGGGCACCATTTTCCTAGCCCTATTTTACAAAGTGTAAAGTGTTGAGAGCAAGATATTAAATGTTTACGTTGGATTTTTACATGGTCTTTCTTGATAAATGTTCAAATGGCCATAAAATGTATAATTTAGGACATTAGATGTATAATTAGGTCCATGCACATATTAGGGAGCAAAATCTAGTGCAAAATTTTCAAGGGTGATAATTTATGATGCTACACAAAGTATTCTTCAAGAGTATCTAATTTGAAGGGTTATGATTCACTTGAAAGAATTCTCATAGACCTGTTGAAACCCTTCAACCTAAACCTTGGAACCAATGCACTTTGAAGTTGTTGATATCTTGATGTTACTTTTGTTTGAAGGAGTCAAAATATATAACCTTGTTTGCAACTAATTTTAGGTTAAAGACTCTAGAGATGAACACCTTATTAATCCCAATTAATTCCCCTCCATTTTCATCTCTAATAACCTTTACATTTTCATCATAATTTACAACAATATGTCTAAAAAAATCTACATCCATGAATATATTAGGGACTACCAACTTTCCCAGGTCATAGGTCCAGATATTTAAAATGGGAACTTTGGAATTCCTCTTTCCATACCAATATACAAATAAATCCCACTTGGTGAGAGGAAGTTCCACATCCCTACATTCTCTAGCATTATCAACTAAACCAGAAATCACACTAGGACCATGGGGATGAATGAATTTTCTTGTAGAACCATGGAGTTGAGAAATAAGGTCTTCATCAAATGGTCTTGGAATGGCACAAATTTTCACCCTAGGAAAATTCCCCATTTAATTTCCCCTACCTTAGAAAATATAAACTCGATGATGTAAAATCCATCATTGCCACCTTGTCCCTTCCACCTAGCCACATCTTTTTGCATTAGTGGGGGAATTTTTGTTGATGACACGTGCATGCCACATGGACATTTGTGTGCCACGTTGTTGTCCTAACAAGATTTCTACCCCTGGAATCTGTAGAAATGTTACATTTTCCATTGGCTATTAAAAGTAACATTCCTTGCCTCCCTTGACCAACAAGATTTGACCTCTTAGCTCTATTTTACCAATTCAAACTCAATTCATTCTTATTCCTTCACTCTTGCTTCATTCTTGTATGCTTTCCCTCACATTCTAAGATTTCATTTTCTCTCATTCTCTCATTCTCACACTCTTACTTCACTCTACAACATTGTTCTTCTTGTTGAAAGCTCCTCATTTGGCTCCAACAGTGTATTCTCGTTGTAAGACCACTCTCATTGTAGGATCATCAAGCTTCATCTTCTCTGCATTGTGGTGTCACTCTATCCCTTCTGCTATTGGCCTTGAGAGCTTGTAGTTGGGAAGCTAACTTCATATCTTTCTATTTAGTTGCATCATCATGCTCATTGGATAGCATTTCAATTGTCTTCGCTTTCTATCTAGTTTCACTATTTTCTTTCTACTTTCTTTATCTATTTCCATATCTTGTAGCATCTTGGTTGTCCATGGAGGTGGGAACACCAAAACGAGGGTCTGACTGAGGCAAACCTCACACATAGCCCAACATTTTTCTCATTTCAATGTGCATAGGAACATTCAAGTGGAGCTAATTGAAGAACCAAGTCATGGGAATCACAATACCCCTTTCTATACTCTCTTTGTCATTTCTAGAATAGTTTGATTCGAATAGTTTCCTTTCCAGTACTTTGTCTTCTATATTTTTAGTACTTTTTGTCAAATAGTAAAACATAACCAATCAGATAGCTAGTAGGCTCGTAGTGTTTTATTTTTTTCTTTTTGGACCTTTGTTAGTACAAGACACCAGCGCATCCCTAAGACGCCAATGCATTGCACTAGAGTCTAAGATCTACACTGTCATCCTTAGACAGTGAGCTATCTAGGAAGCAGACCGAAACCTTTGTAGTCGGCTCCTTTGATTCTGTAAACACCTAATTTTAGCAGAAGAAAAGTGGTGCACTACTTGCCCTTCCTTTTCAGCCTTAGTCTTTTTATCTTTTCAAACCTATCCATTCAACCCAAGGTAGTTTAGGGTAGTATGTTCCATAGGACTCTTCCATGACTTGGAGTCCTGGGGATGATAGATCCCCCTCTTCTACAAGTCTCTTGGAGGTAGAGAGTTGATCTTTTGATTGACTCATGGTTTCAAATTGGTTTCAAGAAAAATTCATTTATGTGTAATTTTAGAGTTTAAAGTCTCTTAGGTAGAGAATAGGATACATGAATTTTGGTTATGAACCTTAGGATTGCAAATTTGGCAAATTTATCCAACAAAGAAATGCATACATGTTCTTGTCCTTTTGGAAGCTCTAGTTTGTTGTAGAAAGAGTAGAGTTCTATGGATTTGTCTCCATGCCAAATAAATATGAATTAAAATGACCACTTGAATTGAATTACAACATTTATTAAGGAAATCATTGCAAATATTGAGCCGACATCCATTATTGTTGCCATTACTCCTCATTCATGCAAGAGCAATCCATCCAACTATTTGTTTATCAAGTTTGAATACAAACCGTCCATTTGGTGATGAAAGTACAAGATCAATAATGAGTAGTGGCTCGATCCATTTGAATAATATGTTGATAGATCTCCAACCAACAAGATTAATCCATGTAGGATCAATATCACACAACACTTTTCTACAATTTTGCATCATGGGAAAAGATGTACAGTGATGAACTTGTGGAAACCATTAACCACCTGCCACATGTCATTATTTCATGACTCCCATACATATATTTCCTTAAAATTCTTTACAAAGCCTGGAAATCCTTAGAAACATGACACATGTCCCTCTTCCATGGTTTTATGGGTCATCATCTCCTTAGCAAAATATTTCATGCAAAGGTGCAGAAAAGGGAAATAAGAATGGTGGGGACTACATACAAAGCGCAGATGGCTCAAGTAATTTTATTACAACACATGCAATATTTATCTCTTAAGTGAGCACTAGGGAATAGGAAAAAGTGGGTCAAGATGAAGGAGTTTTAGTGTTGAGATTGAGATTCATTATATTTTACACCCTCCTCTTTAGACAATACAAAATCTCAAATCCACTATTCCACCTCCTAATTCAACAAATTGACAAACACCATCATTCCATGATAATGTGCCTTCTTCTTCTAACAAATTCCTCTATAAAAATGAGGGCTCTTTAGCATTCATCCCTTAAGTACTGGTTAAATATAATAATGACCCTCCTAATCTTTACATCTCAACACTCAAAAAGGATCTATATTCTTGCAAAATAATTGATCCTCCCCATGTCAATGTTACTACCCCTTCTTCAAAAATTTATCATACTTCTAATTCTGAAAAAAAAATAGTAAGGTGGCAAGTCTCCTCCATCTGAGTTGGATACACATGATGAGCTTGGTTTCAAAATTCTATCTAAACTTGGATACAAGGGAAATGATTTAGGGTGCATGGAACAAGGATTCAATTCTCCCATGCAACTTACACCACACATTTCTACACTACAACAAATCCTTGTGATTAGCTCACTTTTTTGCTTCGTTTTTTGCTTCCACCCAATGTTTTAATGTATTTTCTCCAATTTTTGAAACAGTTGGTGCTATTTATCGAGATAGCACTATTTTTGGCATTTTTTGCACCGATCAAAACAAGTAGGCACTAAATTAGGTGCAAATTAGCACCCAAATTAGCACCCAAATTAGCACCTACATTAGTGCCTAATTTAATGCCTAATTTAGCACCTAATTTAGAGCCTGCTTTAGCACCTAATTGAGCACCTAATTGTTTTGATCTAGCAAGGATTAAGGGTTAAGGGATTAGGGGTGTTAGAACAAAAAATCCTTCCCCAATATTCATTGGCCTTCAATTGCTTGCCTACATTTCACTTGCATCAAAAGATCTACTTCCTTTGATTTTTCATTGTATTTAACATGAAATGCAACAATTTGTGTGACAATATCCATATTGTCACCAGCATTCCCTTTGTATATACCCAATTCTTCCTCCAGATAATCATAAACAAAGCAAATTTCGCCATTACCACAGTACCGCAACATCAAAATAAAGGCAGCACGGGATGGTAGCTTCTAAGTTAAGAAATAAGCCTTTAGCGCCATACCACCAAGAGATTATATAGCTTGTGAAGTAAAGTAGTACTCACTGCCACCCTGTAGGGAGAATTATAAGGCAATGTGGTAATGTGGTACCTACTACCATCCCACATAAGGCAATTCAAAAGATGTGGTAAGGTGGTAAACAACAAGAAGATAAAGCATACACCGCTATACCACCGGGAGGGTGAACAACATATGTGGTAGAATGGTATACACCACAACCCCACAGCAAGAAGTCGTGAGCACTAGGCAGTAGAGCGGTAAGCATTGGGAGAAAAGTGGACACCACAATACCGTGTGAGGTAGATAATATGGCTACGATAGAGTAGTATACACCACAACCCTGTAGTAAGAGGTCTTAAGCAAGGTAGTAGTGCAGTAAACAGTAGAAGGGAAGGGAAAAACACCACCATATCACAGCAAGTATAATAAGATATGGTGGTAGTACGATAATCATGGCATAATTACAATTTATAGCAATAAATACAGAAAATACGTCAATTGCCCTAACACATGCTTCAAAATTAATTTCAAGGATTTGAGCTTGTTGGGAAACTATCTGGAAAAGAATTGGAATTAATACTGATATGACTAAATACTGTGCCCTCAAAAGCAAGTGAATTTTCCTAAGACTATGCTTAGTTGAAATGCATTGTTGTGGACGAAGCTGAGGATGTCAAGAAAAGGAGCTCTGCAAAAGATGATCACTGGAGTAAGTGCATGAATAACCCTCTGAAGAAGCTTGATTGGTGTAGTATTTGGTAGAGCTCTGTTATTTGAAGTCATAGTAGGAGAAATTGAAATATACCTCCTAAAATAAAACAATCGGAAGTAAAAGAAAGTAAGGCCAAAATTAAGGAAGAAGAACCTAAGGTAAAGAAGAGACCACTCTTCCATTCTATATTAGATATACTTCCAAGATCAACCAAAGAGGGAAATAAGAAATTTCTCATAGACACTACACAAGGTTGTAGGGATGCTCTCTTTCCCAAATCCAGGTGGGACTTATTTTGGTATTTTTACAGTAAGAGAAATGAGAAGATTTCAGTGTCAAACCCTTGGATGTTGGATTTAGCAAATTTGATTATCCCAAACTTGTTTATTGATGTGGGGTTTATCAGATTACTAGCCAAGCATTATCACTCTACAACTAAGACAGTAAGGTTTCTAAATGGCTCAATATTGGTAGAGGTAACCAGAGCTTCTATCATTGAGTGTTTTGGCTTAAACAAGTAGGCTTTGACCAAAATAAACCTACAGAAGAGCAAGGAAGATTATACCAAGTTAAGAAGAACTTATAGAAGTGATGAGCTACCCCTATATATGAAAAGAGGCATTGGTAACAGAACGATTCCCATTTCTACTTCCACTACTAAACCATTCACTATGACAGATTTTCAATATTATTTTGTGAATACATATCTAGCTCTATGCCAAGTACTAGGGGTGGATGATCAAGATAAAATGTTAATAAGCCTGATGATGATGCCCATAAGAATTCAAAACCCTAAGACTAATATTGAGTATGACTTCACTTCATACTTTGAGAGGGCATTGGATGATGAATTATCACAAGTCATAGAGGATAGAGCGTTGATTACATTCAAACACTATTCCTTATTGTGCCATTTGATACTATACCAGAATCAGGACCATTGGACTAAACAAATGGACTTGGATAGAGTGGATGAGCAAAGGAACCCCACACCTATCCATAAGTGGTGCTATATTTGGGATAGTCAGTGCAATAATTCAAGTTTTGTTATATTCTATGAAGACTTTGTGCATAGAATCCTTGGAGTTCTTGGTTATTCAATGCCAAGATTGCCAAAAAAATGCAACACTTGTTAAGACCTTTGGCCATGAGATAGGAACAAGTTCATACACATAATTTTGGTGATTGGTTCTTTCTCCCAAAAGTTACAATAATAAGAATCTATGGCTGCCCTATTGCGCCATACATACTACCAAAGTTTGTGCCCATTAGATTAGCATTTCTTGAATTTAAATGGAAAATGATGTGGATGGAAAAGGATGTAATGTACAAACAAAATAAGGGCACATTTCTATTTAACTTAACCAAATGTGGAGACTATATAGTAGGCTCAAATACACTAGAGGAGTTGCAATATTACTTGAAGACAAGATATGCGTTGGGTTCTAGAAAAGCAAGAGCCTTTGACCTTGAAAATCATATGAATAACATAAGGCATAATTTTCTTACCAAAATGATAGTGGTACACCAAGTGGACTATGAAGAGGACATGATAAGAAATTGTCTTACTTTTCAAGAAGTATCTAGTAGAAGGAAAAAATGGGAATATATGAGGAAGCTGGAGGAAGAAAGGAAGCAAAAACACAAAGACCTCTTAGGCTATTTTGTTGAAGAGAAAGACCCTATCAGAAGAATAAACTTGATAATTGATAGATTTGAAGACTTATATGGCCAAAAGGAGGCATATCTTCAAAAATATGGTGATGAAAAGGTAGCAGAACCCATCCCAGACACAATCTTTGAATCTCCCATGGATCAATTGCCTTCCAAGAGACAACACATAAAGCACTAAGCCATTGGTACCTTATGATGAGAGTGAAGGGGTGGGAGATACTAAAGAGGCGGCCACTGTATTGCAATCATTAAAGGGTGATATTGAGGTTGATCAGCCCATCCATGAGACTAGCACCCATAGGCATGAGGAGAGGATGGATGATGTAGAAAAAACAAGTGCAGAGATACATGAAGATGAGAGAGAAATTGCTGCCAGGAGTTTATAGAGGATGATTAGTTCATCAAGACTCTAGAGTTTAGGAATTTCTCTACAAAGATGAAGATAAAAGAAATTGAAGAGAAAATGGAGTTAAATGAAGTGGGAATTGAAGAACCAGAAAAGAATCAAATGGTGGCGCAGACCTTCAATGAATTGAGGGTTGACCACATTGACATTAGCCCTTAGAAGGCTAGAGAGATGATTTTGAAGAGAAATATGCTCATTTTTCCTAGGTTGGAATTAAAGAAAATGTTTTTGTTTGATCAAGTATAGGCTCAAGAAGATCCAATGTTAGTTTTAGATTTTGAATTTGATGGAGTAAGTGGAACTGGGTATAACCTCAAAATTGAAACCCTAGCCATTTGGATCAAGAAAAAAAACACACAGAAGCCTAAACTGTTGGTTGTAATACAGGGAATGAAAGGGGTAGCAATGGTAAGAACAATAAATAACACCACCCCTTTGGAGGTAGCCATAATGACCATGCACTTAGCCATGTTCACTTGTGCAACTATTAAGGGATTGGAGGATAGATTAAAGGAGTATGAAAGGGAAAAAGAGTTCTTAATGATGAAGTTAATGAACTATTTATGGAGAATGCCAAATTGAAAGAACACTTAAAAGGAGTAGGAACTTCACAAAGAAAGGAGATAATGTTATATAAGCCTCCTAGTGCCCCATTAAATAGTGTATAGATCATTCTGACAGAGCAAGCAAAGGCTCCTAAGAAGGAAGTGGATGAAATGAAGGAGGCTCGGGATGAAGTAAAAAGCCAATTTTGTGAAGCTATGGAAATGATTCTTGAGCATAGAATAAATTTGGTTAATGATAAACTAGATAGTGTGCATGACAATTATAAATCACTTCAACAAGCAATTGATCAAATAAAATCACATATGATTGTACTAGACCCCCTGTTCAAAAGGTGGTAGCCTATTCACCACACTCTATCTAAGTTATGTAGAGTTCTAAAAAGGAGTCCTGATGCTCCTACAGCATTAAAAGTGACTGAGAAAATAGTAAAAATTATTGTTGATGAATTTTAGTATATACAAGGGGAGGATAAGAGAATTTTGGCACAAATGGATTCATTCCATACCTTAAAACAATGGTATACACCAAAAATTGTGAAAGATAATGGTCAAGTAAAAGACCTGGGTGAATGGAAGAAGGAATTTGGTCAGGTTATTAATAAGTGTTTAACCCATGTTTAGGGGGATAGTGACACCAGTCTTCATAGGCTCATTTTGATCATGGATGGATTGATTTCTCTTGATGTTAGATATTTGAAATTTGTCAATGATACAAAGGCACTACTAGATAGTCGATGGAAGACTCATATTGCAAACATACCAAAGATCCATGAATATCAGTGGCCATCATATTTTACGATGTATCAATGGGAAGAGAATTATTTGGCTTCAGATGAGTAGGTCACTAAGGTGAGGGCATTTGGACGTCTATCATGGAGGAGAAAGATTTTCTAGATCAATGATCACGGCCTTTCTACGTTGATTAAAGGAAACATATGTCTAAAGTATCTTAAGCCTTGTTATTTCTTCAATTATTCAAATTAATTAGTTGTTAGTAAAAGAAGTAGTTTTGAAGGGTCGTCTCTTTTTGTAAAAGGCCTAAAGCTTGTTGCTTCCTATATAAATAGGAAACCAAGGCCAATTTTGAGAGGATCATCATATCATATTCTATTTTCATTTTGATGCAAACCCAGGAGGCTCAAACTCACTCAAAGTGACAACCTGCCTACAAGAGGCATCTAACAAGATTAAAATGGCCTACTACATCAATTCAAACAATTCACAAAGTTTGACAACAATCTAAAGTAGGTTTTCCCCCTTTCACCCTTGCAATCCTTGTAGTAGTGCAAACTCAATTTTTGGCCCTTAACTCCAACACTTCCCCAAAAACTTGATAAACATATGGTGGATTTAGATACCCATTTCAAAGCTATACAACATGTCTCTTAACTAGACACAAGTCCTTTAGACCAAACCCTTGAAATAACCACTCCTATGCTGACCTAATTAGGCTAATTAGGCCTAAATTATAAAAGCAACCTCCCTTTAGACTTATCACAAACATCTAAAACCTTTGGGAAGCATTTCCCAAACCTCTAAATCCATAATCAATTTCTAGATTTGACCCCTCTAACATAGCAAACCATAAAACCCTTGATTTCTTACCAAACCAAGAGGGTTTATTCAAAGTCCCACTTGCACAAATTCCCTAACCTTGTCACCGACTCAAACACTTGTATTTTGACCCCAATATTCTTAAAAGTTAAAAAAAACTTCCACACTCATTGATTTTTACAAACCCTAGACCCAAATCTCCATTTTCATGTATTTTCCTTCACAAAAATCAACAAAATAGTAGCCTTATCTCCTTTATTTCTCCTCCACAACTCTAATCATACATCCTACCTCCTATTCAGACTCCCTAGGGCCCATTGTACTTGTTACAGTAGATAGAGTCGGTGTAAGGGCCCTTAAATCATGTTTTTGGTTACAAAACCCTCAAACAGGGTGTTCTCGGTCTGCTACAAGAAAAACAAAGATTTCTAACACAGATCTCTATTAAATTCCTTCAAAATTAAAACAAAGGAAGGTTAACACATGCCTCTACAAGTTATGAGTGGTTACATATCAAATTTTGGCTGTACGGATTCATACAGGTCTGCATAATGTAAAAGAAACTCGGAAAATGAATGAAATGATAGATATTTCTTATTGCTAAAGCCTCCAATCTTCAAGCCAACCTTACAAGTGATGTTCCATGCCTTTTTAAAGGCTTCTCCTCTTCAAAACCAATGACTAACTGCCCTACAACTAATTTTTGAACCTATAATGGCCGTTGGAGGCCAAATTACACCTTTTACACAATTGTATAACAATCACCATTACATACTTTGCAATGTTTACACTTTTTGACCCTCTCAATCACCTAACCTATTACAAATGGCCTAATGAAACCTTATTCACCTAAGAAACATGACTCACACAAGAAAACATCATTCTATCTACCTGGACACCTCTTGTCAACTTTGACAATTCTTTCCACATGATTTGCAATTCTTACAAAATGAATACATAAGCCCCTCAAAGTTGATCAATTACAATAGAATGGTCACATTGGACCTTATTTGGACTCAAGGACTCAACTCAAACATCCTATCACACCTTGCCTATCAGACACTTAATGGAGAAACAAAGAAAATATTGGTGCTCCTGCACCACATTTCCATTATAGTAGGCATTAGTAAGAAGATAGATTGCACATTCCACCCATCCATATCATTGTAGAAGTTGAAAAACCAACTTCATAGTCCCTAAGAATCACCTACAAGAAATCACCTATCACATGCAACATATATTTAGAACATAAATGAAATATGTTCTATAAACTCTCAGAGCCAATGTGTGCAAGCAAAAATCAGCATTAATGATTATTGAATGAAATTCTTTTACAAATAATACAAAAGCCTTCAAAAAGGAAATGATGCAATAAAGCAAGACCCTAATCTTATCTTGAGCAAAAAGATAGCTCAATAAGATAAGGATAATAATTAACTTACGAAATAAAATATGTCTAAGTAAACTTATGCTAAAGTGTAATTAAATAATTAATTACACCAACACCCCCCATAAGTGCAACTTAGGGAGAAGCAAATTATTATGCAAAGATAAGTCCCAGCAACAAGGCCTGATCAGGTACTCATTTACAAATGCAATGATGAGGTAGAGAAGGAAAATCTAGTGGGACAAAACCCCCCTATAATGAGATGACTACTGCAAAGAAGCACTAGAAGAACACTGTGGAGTAACACTGGAACCGCAATCCGACAAGCAAAGAAAGATACTTTTGTCTACAATTGAAACCAAAAATAGAATCATGATAATGCGACAACAGACCTGATGCTACGGAACACTGAAAAACTCACAAACTGGAACAACCTTGGAACCTGTGAAGCAACAGTAGATGAGATGATGACATAATCTAGAAACCGTGTATCTCGATGTTGATGTCAAACTGTGACTAAAACTCCTTCATAAGAACAAGTACCATGAAGATTCTGGAACATTAACCATAAAAATATGGCCCTCAAACTGAGAAGGATCTGAACCAATGTAGATCAATAACAATAATCTCTCAACTGAAGTGTGAACCGATGTGAATCTAATATGTGTCAAGCTAGAGCAAAAATGTGGCCAAAAAAAACTAAGAAACCAGATAACCCATGCGAGTTGCCAACAAATCAAGATGGATATGGAGATCAAAGTGAAAAATACACTCTAATCAAATTTATTATGCAAGAAACCCCCCTGATTGAACTTTATCTCAATTCATTTATTACAATAACCCAATGATTGTAAAAGGAGACAATGCAAAATATGCATAAACTATAGAGAAAATGCAAACTTAGTGCATGAAAACAAAAATGAGTGCATGCACAAACCAATGTTCACATCTGCTTCCATGATTAAAAAGGACCTCAGATCTATGTATAGGTCGGAACCAGCTTTCCGATGATATCTTGTTTGCGAAAATTCGACACCATGGCCAAAAGTTGTGAATTTTTTAAAAAACTAAATTTAGCTTGTAGGAAATGGGTTTTCTAGCAAAAAAATGTTTACTTCTGATTTAATTTCTGCAAAATTTGTTTACAATGAGTGGACAAAAATAGAAATCCATAAATATTTTGAAGCTAAGAACAAAACCCAGAAATCATTTTTTGATCCAGCAAGCAGAAGATAAAAAAATATATATTTTTTTTAACTTTTAGCCAAGAGAAAAATGACACACGCCATTTTTCTACAACGATTTTCTCTAGATCCATACAAGATATCAAAAATCTAAAAGATACCCAATTCAGATTTTGACCCTGGCTACAAAACCCAAAAATCGCTTTTCCTACAACTGAGTGGAAGCTGAATTGCAAAAATGAAAAACGACTTCAATCCCTTACACAGAAAAAGACGCTATGAGAGAATATCTTCAAACACAAACAGGCAGCAACAGGTTTGGAGCTCTGATACCATGTAGAAGTTGAAAAACCAACTTCACAGTCCCTAAGAATCACCTGCAAGCAATCACCTATCACATGCAACAAATATTCAGAACATAAATGAAAGATGTTCTGTAAACTCTAAGAGCCAATGTGTGCAAGCAAAAATCAGCATTAATGATTATTGAATGAAATTGTTTTACAAATAATACAAAAGCCTTCAAAAAGGCAATGATGCAATAAAGCAAGACCCTAATTTTATCTTGAGCAAAAAGACAGCTCAATAAGATAAGGATAATAATTAACTTAGGAAATAAAATATGTCTAAGTAAACTTATGCTAAAGTGTAATTAAATAATTAATTACACCAACAATCATATCAAAGACTTTTGTTATAAATGTATATTTTTTGAAACAACATAATGGAGAAGATTGCTCATAATTGGTAACCTATTTTGGTGTTCAATTGTTGTGTTGAATTCCATGCTTATATGTTACTATGTTGTCTCCAATGTGATTTCTTCTAATTATTTAAATTCATAAGATTTATCAAGGCACATTTTCTATTACTATTTGATTATCTTGATTGGGTTATGGTGAGAGAGAATTAAATTCCTTTCAATTATTTTTTCTTAATTGGCTCCCTTAGGGATTAAAATCCTTTAAAGGTAATTAATCTAATTGGTTTCCCTTAAACTAAGAATTAAAAATCCTTTCATAGCATCACAGTAATTTGAGGGAATAACAATGGGATCATTAAAGAAGAGTACTGTAACAAACAAACTTGCATGTTTTCACAATGTGTAAACATTCCAAAGTTCCCAACAATTAGAATTGAGCCAAATATTAGGTTTACCTATCATACACATCTATCTCCATCTCCAACATCAACCCATCAACTCCATTCACCCAATAGATTAGGCATTGGTCAACTTTAGAACATTTTATATAAATTCAATTCTCATTCCTAATTATTCAAACACTCTCAGTAGGTGTTAGTCATCAAATATTGCATCTACTTCACCCCCATGTGCATTTCCCTCATTATCTAAGTACGTGGGAACTTATTTTCCTTGGCCGGGCACATTTCATTCCATTTGAAGTAGCAAAGGGCCATAGCAGCTCTCGATCTTAGTGTTGGGAGACTTTAATCCTCAAGTAATAGAGCGTGGGCCTACACTACTTAAATTTAGATACTTTTTATCCATAAAACAATTGGTTGTCATTGTTTGCTAGTGCGTAGGACTTATATTGCCATTGTTGGGTGCATTTGGAAGCATTTACCTTGGGAATTTTCCACATCACAAGAGATTACTCCTTGTTGGGTGTGAAATTGATGCTTAGGGACAGCATGGGGGAAGTTATCTTAATGTTGGGCATTGCCTAATTTGTCTGGAGGGGTCGTGAAGCTCTTGGGAACTAAACACAGTCAAATAACAGTCAAGAAGGGAGCTGAATATTTCATTTGGGCGCAAGGAAAGGAGAGCCAACTCTAATTGAATCCCCAGGGGTCATTCTTCTTATTTCTTATGTGTATTAAAATCTACTATAAATAACAAGGGATTTTCTGAATATATAAAGTTATATTGTTGTTGCCCCTTATTGTTATTTGCATGACAAAGCGAATTAGATAACAATCCTATGATTATTTTTTTGTGTGAAGTTCATAATTCTATTGCTGAAAAAGGAAATATGTACATAGATTACAGAACTGAACCCTTTTGGTTGGGCTGGCACAAAAACGATGTTGGCAAGAGACACTGCACATGTTTTATGGTGTTGTCATTCATGGAAACCCTTGTCAGCTAGTCGATCCACACATTTCATTTTTCTCATACTGGTAGACAAATTGAAGATTGGTGTTTCTCTGTTAAGTTAGAACAGAGCATCCAATAACTTTGTGTTCTTCGATTCATATGCAAATTTTTTGTTGCTATTTTGTGTTGTGGATCTCAAGGGAGTATTCCTCGATGCATAATCTATGTTATCTAAAAATCTTAGTGCCTCGTATCGATTTGGGTAAAAGTTAGAAGGTCTGATGAACTAATTTTCTATTCATCAGTATTTGAAGGTCGACCTGGTGAATATGATGTGTCGCAAATATATGAGGAGTTATTGTTTAAATTTTTTTGTGTTCATGCATCTTAATTTGGGTCGCCACTATGTTGTGGCCAACTCTTGTGGATTCACATTGAATGTTTTGATGATTTAAAGTCAAAAATTCATGAATATTTCTTGTTTCGTTGAAGCCGACCTAAAGCGTTCAAATCTCTTATAGTGGATATATATAAATGATCGATTATATCATTTTGGTGTGTGTTCAATGTGAGTTGATGTGTGTTGTGAATATTAGAAGATTAGGAAAGTGATTAAGCACAGTTTCACTTGCGCATTAAGGATTTTTGTGAAATGAATTAAGGCAAAGCAGAGCGAAGAGAAAAATCAGTCTGAAGGAGCAGAATCTAATTGTTGAGCCAAACCAGAACTGTAATCAAGCACTTGTAGATGCTACTTTCTCAGTTCAAATCCTTGGAAGTATTCCAAACTTTTGTAAGGAAGTGAGTCTTTCTTATTTTGAGCAGTGAGCCCTAGGCAGTGTGCCTGAATGCAAGTGCATTCCCATTTTGTAATTATTCCTTTTGAGTATACTCGGACTATATTGTGGATTGTCCACCCACCCTGATTTTTCCCCTAACAAAGTTTCCATGTAAAAATTTGTGTTATGGTGTTGTGGTTGCTTACCTTATGTTTATGCATATTTCTTTTGGTTGAATGCTATCACTACTTTGTTGATCAGATTAATAAAGCTAAAAATTGCACAACATTGATTCACCCCCCCTCTCAGTGTTGTTTGATTCCAAAATTTGGTATCAGAGCTCTGGTCCTTAGAAGAAGTTTAACAGCTTGGGGAAGATCCTGGAAAGTATTTCAATGGATTCAAACAGTCTTCAACAACAACTTATGGTGGCCCTAGATGATCTTGATCAGTCAAAATCTGATGTCCAAGAATTGAAAGCAAATCTTTTGAATGCTAAGAGATTCGTTGACTCATTGAAAGATAAAATCAATAAGTCCAAGGAGAAGAGAAGGGAACTCTATGATCAGATCAAGTAGGATGACAGTAAGCGCATTGAAGATGAACAACTGAATCAAGCCCTGAAGGAAAAGATAGAAGAATGTGAAAAGTTTTCGAGAGAGAATATTGTTTTGAAGCATGATATGGAATCTATTATGATAAGAATGGCTAAGGAGATTGAAGATAGAAAGAAGAATGAAGAAAAGCTTGCCCAATCCCTGAAAGAGAAATCTGAAGAATGCAACCGAATTACTGATGGATTCATTCAGTTGGAACATGAGTTAGAACAAACCAAACACAATGAGGAAGAACTTGAAAAGCACATTATTGATCTCAAAGATGAACTTTCTACTGCAAATGAGTACAAGGATAAGTTCAAGGTTAGCTTAGATAAGCATGATGAATTGATTAAAGGTCAGAGGACTGATGGTGACAAGAGAGGTCTTGGATATGAGGAAGGTGAAAGCTCTGGATCTAGACAAATGAATTTTGGACAAGGGAGATTCAGACAAGGAAATCAGATGAACAACATTGGAAGGTATCTGGTAATACAACCTAATGTGAATAGTTTTAATGGTTATTGTTTTACTTGCAATAAATTTGGTCATATGGCAGCTCAATGTGGAAGTAGAATGAACTCAAATGGTCCATCATTCTCTGGTCAATGCTTTAACTGTAACAAGTATGGTCATAATTCAAATGAATGTAGAAATATGGTGAACAACTTTCATAGAGATGTTAGATGTTATACATGCAATAGATTTGGCCACATTGCTAATCAATGTAGATTGAGAGAAAATCAGTGGAACAACTGGTTTGGACAAATAAATGTGGTGTGCTACAATTGTAACAAAACCGATCATATTGCTAGATTTTGCAGAGGAGGTCTAGTAAATCAAAGAAGAAACATGCAGAAGGATGTAAAAAGAAAAGGGAAGGATACTATAGATCATCTCAGAAAGTAGATGAAGAAAACTTGGGTAAAGAAGAGTCCCTCTGTTGTAGAAAATGAGGCAGCACCAAAATCAGCTTCTGGTAATTCCTCTGGGAATTAGTTTTTAGGCTTTTAGCCTAGGGGGATCTGTCAAGAAAATATGTCAAATCCCCTATCTGTGATTGACACTAAGATGTGGATGAGTTCATTAATTCCATTGGTGATCTATAGATGTTGTTGAAAAATTGGAAAGAGTATTTATGCAGAATTGAAGGTCCGTAGAAGAGTTATCTTTCACAGTGTATGAAAATAGAGTATCCAGATGAGTTAGGGTAAAAGAATTTATTACGTCAAAAATTTAGGTATGCGAGTGATGAAAAGGTCATTTCTATCTTTCATTTGTCACTTTGCACTTTGAGAAGAAGTTTTTGAGCTATGGAGCGAACTTTGGAAAATTTTGGGAAAATTCAAGTGTGAAGGCGATTCGAAGCTCAAACCTTACTCCGGAAAAAAGGTATTTATCAGGAAAACTTGCAAACCTATGAATTTGTTGAAATGGCTACTCCATTGGTGGTTGAAGTAAAGGATAGACCCCATCCAAAATTTAAATGGCACCCCTTCAAGTCTGTTGAGACAAAGCCCTTAGGTGCATTTTCGTCTGTGTCGTATGGAGTTTTACATAGTGAAGATATTAGGGCATATGTTCATGCTAATATTGAGGAGCTAGGAAGCTCGCAGTTGCTGAATCTATATTCCAAACACATTGTTGGAGAAGATTTCTATGTCAAGCCCGAATTAAAAATCCTAGAAGAGAATAAATTCGTGCAATTTGTGAAATTACCCGTGTTCGATGAAAGTGAATGGGTCCAATATATCTTGAGTCAAGTCCATGCAGAATTTATGTGGTTGAATCAACCTTTCAAGATAACAAAAGAAGCTATAAGAGTTGTTATAGGTCTAAATTCTTCTAATGGTTTGCCTATTTTGAAGTCGGTAAAGAATCAAACTATCACAAATGCGACCGGTTCGACATTTCACAGAAGAGAAATGAAAATTGATAACATCACCGATGTGGATGTCAAATTTTCCTCAATGGTCATTGGTTATAAGATATATCACTCCAGCAGAGAAAATTCTATATCCGGTACCGCCATTAATGCAACTTATCAGATGGTTAGGGAGAATGCACAGTATGACTTGTGTGAATTGCTTCGAAGTCAACTTATGGAGAATCTTGTGAAGATAAAGAAAGACAAGAACTCTTTTAAATATGGTAATCCGCTACTGTGTTTATTCTTTTATTTCATGAATGAAGTTCCAGGAGTTGCGAAAGTGGTCTGGCAAAGAGGTGATAAGCATGTTGGTGTTCAAATTAGAGACATGTTATTCAATTTTGGTGACACTTAAGCTAGGAAAACTGTAATTTGGGGATATCTCAAGAACTTTCAAAATGAAATGCAAGCAAGGGAAAGGATTCCTACTTCTATTGTTGAGAAGTATAAGGAAACAATTTTTTTATGGTGGACATTGATCAATGCTTAATGGAAGCAGTTGATCCTAGAACCGATTGGATTATGCTAATGGGATATGAAGTCATTGAAGGAATCTTGGAGCTCTATGTGCAATATTTGTTGAGTAAACCTTTGGATTCGTCTGAAAAAAGGTTTGGAACTTATGCCAAAAAGAGCATGCAATTCCATGAGTAGTTAAAGAAGCCAAAGATAGTTAGAAGAGTAAGGAAAAAAGTGGAAGTCTTTGCAAAAAGTATGGGAATATATGTAGAAGTAGTAAGAGAAGCTAGAAGGAAGAGAGATCAAGCAGATGCTAAAAAAGGGAAAGAACCTAAAACTAAATCTTCTAGTTTGGCAGCATCCTCTGCCCGAACTAGAACAACAAGGAGTTGTGTACCCCTATCCGATCATGCAGAGAAGTCAGCCCCTATAGAAACTCAAGACAAGGCTTCTGGTAAGAGGAAGAAGAACAAGAGCACAAGAACCTATGAAGTCATCTTAAAAGATGAGGAGACTGAGTCAAATGAAGTTGTGAAAGAAATAAAGGCTACCGGCACTCAGGCTACAAAGGTAACCACCAAGAGAAAATATTCCAGAGAAGAAGAAAATGCAAAGAAGAACGAGAAATTTGACAAACCAGGTATGACAGTTGAAGAAGTTGAGAATGTTGTTGTCAAGGATGGAAACCTCAAGCCCCTCTGCAAATGGTATGAAAATTTTGATGAATCTGGACAAAGAATTCTTGAGGAGGAAACAATAAAAAATTTGAATATTTTTAACAAAGTTCTTGTTGAAATTATATATGGTTTACCTACGAGTCTGTATGAGGTTTTGGAGACAAGAAGAGTAAATGCTAGGATAGAAGAAGAGCATATGAGAAAGAGAATTCTTGCAGGCTTATGTCCAGAAATGTCTATTGAGGAGATGAAGTCACTCCTAAAAAAATCCAAGAAGGAATTTAAAAGAATAACAAGGGTGAACAAACTTATGATTAGTGAAACTAATGTTGTTGCTAATGAAACTAAGAAAATCCTAGAAGCATTTATGTCAAAGAACAAGATCAATGTTGAAGATGTTGTATCTAATCCAGTAAATGAGGAGGTGAATGTAGATACTGAGGATATTCAAAATCCTCCTGATGTGGATAATACATAAGTACCTATGGAGACTAAAGCTCCTAAGGTTGCATTAGCTAAAGGAAAGGAGATGCCAAATGAAGAAGTTGAAGCTCCTAAAGGCAATCAAGAAATGGTTACTGAAGAACCAGAAGGTGAAGAAAAGATGGCTGAAGTCAAGGAAATTCCAATGGAAGCAAGAGACACTATAGAGGCAATGAAGAGATATTTGGATGAGAAAAAATAATATTTTGATCTTGAGTTGGGAGATACCCCTATTCATTTATCTACTTTCTCCCCAATTCAAAAAATGAAAGTTGCATTGTTTGCACAAGCTAAGCCTAGGGAAGAAATTCTAAAATCCCACATTGAGGACAGTGAATTGTTGAATCTTGCATCTGGTATTCTGGAGAGGATCATGCCTACTCATGTCAAGGATCAATCTGGTTCCTCCTCTGGTGAGCTGAAGAAACTTATAAATTCGGTAAGTACTCATTTTGAGTCACTTTAGAAGTCAGCTTTGATCAAAGTTTAGAAGGAGTTTGATGTCAAAAGGTTCAATAATCTGAAAGGTATGATAGCTAGAGATAAATCTTGGTTAGCTACCTATGTGAAGAATGTTCATAATTCTCTATCTGAAGGTGGAAAATTTTATAAGTCATGCTTGTCTTTGTCAAAACTTACTGAAGAAAATGAGAGGAAGGTTAAGGATCATAAGAATGAGTTAGCTATTATTTTTGATGGTTTTGATCCTTTAACTATTTTTTTTGGAACACAAGAAGGTCAAGTTATCTCTTTACTTGACAAAATAAAGAGTCTAAAGCATGAAAATGACATAATTATGGGAAGATCCTATGAACTCAAAGGTTTAATTGGTCTGAAAATGGAAACTATGTTGAGTGCTTTGAAGGAAGCACAAGATGCTTTAGAGGTGAGTGACCTTGCAAACATGGAAACTGTTGAGATGCAATCTTATTTTCTTTGTGGTCATATAACTATTCTAGAGAGTCTTAAGAAGTGTTGGGACTCAAGCTTGGACTTGTTGAAAACAAATTTTGCAGACATTTTCAAATTTGTGTTAATTGTTGTACTCATGCAGCCTGAAATTTTTGTTGATTTTTTGTATGCGGATTCCCTATCTTTTCCATTGATGTCAAAGGGGGAGAGTAGAATAGTGAAAAATGTATATTCATCTAAGGGGGAGCTATACTTTTGAAGATCTTTTTGGAGTTTTGGTTGGCAGTTTATTTTTGTTGGTACTGATCCGACACTTAGTCATTTTTCACTAAGTGTTGCCATCAATGCCAAAGGGGGAGATTATTGGCAAGAGACACTGCACATGCTTTATGGTGTTGTCATTGATGGCAACCCTTGTCAGCTATTCGATCTACACATTGCATTTTTCTCATATCGGAAGAAAAATTGAAGATCAGTGTGTATCTGTTAAGTTAGAACAGAGCATCTGGTAACTTCGTGTTCTTCGATTCATATGCAGATTTTTTGTTGCTATTTTGTGTTGTGGATCTCAAGGGAGTATTGCTCGATGCATAATATGTGTTATCTAAAAATCTTGGTGCCTCGTACCAATTTGGGTGAAAGTTAAAAGGTTCGGTGAACTAATTTTTTGTTCATCAATATTCGAAGGCTGGCTTGGTGAATATGATGTGTCGTAGACATATGAGGAGTTATTGTTTAAATGTTTTTGTGTTCGTGCATCTTAATTTGGGTCGTCACTATGTTGTGGCTGACTCTTGTGGATTCTCATTGAATGTTTTGATAATTTAAAGCTGACAGTTCATGAATATTTCTTATTTTGTTGAAGCTGACCTAAAGCATTCAAATCTCTTGTAGCAGATATATATAAGTGATTGATTATATCATTTTGGTGTGTGTTCAATGTGAGTTGATGTGTGTTTTGAATATCAGAAGATATGGAAAGTGATTAAGCGCAATTTCACTTGCGCATTAAGGATTTTTGTGAAATGAATTAACGCAGAGCAGAGCGAAGAGCAGAATCAGTCTGAAGGAGAAAAATTTGATTGCTGAGCCAAATGGAAACTGTAATTAAGCATTTGTAGATGCTACTTTCTCAATTCAAATCCTTGGAAGTATTCCAAACTTTTGTAAGGAAGTGATCCTTTCTTATTTTGAGCAGTGAGCTCTAGGCAGTGTGCTTGAATGCAAGTGCATTCCCATTTTGTAATTATTCCTTTTGAGTATACTCAAACTATATTGTGGATTGGCCATCCATCGTGATTTTTCCCCTAATAGGGTTTCCACATAAAAATTTGTGTGTTATGATGTTGTGGTTGCTTACCTTATGTTTATGGATATTTCTTTTGGTTGAATGTTATCAATACTTTGTTGATCAAATTAATAAAGCTAAAAATTGCACAACACTGATTCACCCCCCCCTCTCAGTGTTGCTTGATTCCAACAAAAGAGTTGAACCAAAGACTAGTTAGGGAGGCCTGTATATGAAATTCAGGATTCTTTGCTTGACACAACCAAAAAAGATGGTTCAATTTTAAACCACTGCCCTTCACAGGGAAACTAGTGTACATGATTCTGAGAATGACTGCAAGACATGAAATATAAGATTCTAAAACAAAAAAAAGACTAAAAAACCCTGACAGAGAAAAACTAGACTGTTGGCTTATAGTTGGGAAATCCCAGAGGAACCAGGGTTGGATTGCTCCCAAATTTGGGAAAAGGCTCAAAGGTGATGATACAGCCATGCTCCTCCTTGCACTCCAATTCTGATTCTAGGCTCTTCCCCTGTGTCCACTCCTCATTCGGCTCACTGCTCTAAGTGGCAGGATGAAGGTGCTCTTTCCCCTTGGCCTGAACTAGTGCTTGAGATGGGTGGGAGTCTGTCGATGAAGCCTATGGTGGAATGGAGTGGTGAGCACCCAATCCATCTTCCAAGGTTCCCAAGTGCATCCTGGCCTACTCAAGAGAAAAATGGAGATCATGGGCCGAAGAAGTAGTCCATGCTTCTTGCTACTGCTGAGCCAAGAGGGTCCATCCTAGAATGTTCTTGAGTGCCCAATATGGGCTGACCACCCTAGGGGGATCTATAGATTCCTATTGCATTGTTAAATAAGTAGCCTCACGATTTTCAATCTCCTCACTAATGTGTATTGGGATGCTTGGGTCGTAATCCCCGTAGAATTCACAAGACTGATAATTGTTGCCTCTGCCTCCTCACCCCATGCTACCGTGAACCACTCTTTGTTGCAGACGAGGTGCCATGACAGGCTCCAGAATGTTATAAATTGTAACCTACACTGAATTGGTAGCTCTCGTTTCCATCTCCACTTGAATCTAGAAGAGTATCTTTCATCCCCATGCTAAGCCTCAATCCATTGAATAGGGGATGCCCAAATCCAATGCAGAATCCATCAAAGCGTGTTGTCTAAAGGCACATTTACTTGCCATCGCCGCCAGTGCTGGAGGGGGGAAACAACACCCCACGTAGAAGTGAGGGGCATTAAGAATTAGAGTTAGACAAACTAGTGGGCCAAGTACTTGTGTACCTTGGCTTGCTACCATGTTGCGTGCCAGCTATCTCAGGATTGTGGTCGCCAGTTGTCGTGAGGAGGGGAGGGTCAGTTTCTTGCACAATTTGTTGATGAAAACCCATATTTGGGGAAAAAAATCCTATGATTGTGGTGAATGCTTGGGTTAATTAACACCTCAAAAGACATTGTTTAAGACTTTAAACTCAGACCAACACCTACAACTAACCAAAATCAGCAAACAAAGATGACATGTGAAATGTTTGACAATAGTCCTTACTTAGAAATGTGGTATTAAAAGCGGTGGAAAAATTAAGATTAGTGGGAGTGGTATTAAACAGCAGTAAAAGTTTGTTTCCGCAATAATTTAATAAGTATAACTGAGTATAACTAATATCCCTTGCTTCACTATTTCAGGCCAAGCATGAGAGAAGAATCATGGTTCTGAAGGAGAAGCTTCAGAGGATTCAGATGCTTGTTGGTGAAGACGTTGCCTCTTACCTTACAAAGGTTAAATTTGGTCATTATGCTTCAAAGGAGATTTCCCAAGATGGGTGGTATCTAGACAATGGTGCCACATGCAATATGATAGGGGAGTGTGATCTATTTCAGTCACCTAGCTCAGTAGCTACTAGATGCTTGGTGAGGTGTGGGATCCACACAGAAGGAGCAATTGGTAGAAGAGAGGGTTCAGTTGTATTTGAGTTAGAGTCAAGATGGACTCTAGCCCTTCATCATGTCCAATATGTTCCTTGTCTGAGAATGAATGTGCTCTCAATTTCAGCCTTGGAGGATCAAGGCTATATAGTTTAGTTCACAGGATACTCAGTACAGTTATGGCTAGAGGTAGTTGTGTATGTTGAGGACTCCATCATACTGGGGATTAGAGAGCGATAATTGTATTGAGTATTTATCATTTTTACTTATATCAGTTGTACATGTATCATTTTGACTTTTGTCTACTATTGGACATGTATCATTTTGACATGTTATTGATCTACTGGCATATTTGACTTTCACTTATTTTAGTTATATATGATGATGATCTTCTTAGTATTGACTTGTCAATTTATATATATTGAAAGTGTTCAATGATTTTTGGATGGATATTTATTATGTATGATGATTTTAATTTACTGCTCAGGATGGATGTTGTTAAATTCAATTAAATTATAGATATTTGACTCACTTGTTTTAATTATAGATGACGATCATGTTATAATAATTATCTTGTTATTTTATATATACTGAATATTGTTGTAGGTTTTGTTTTGATGGAGATTTAATAAGTATAATGATGTTAATTTCTATGGATGTCCATTTCCCTAAAAATTCTTTATAAATGTTATCCTATAAAATATTTTAAATGCTTCAGGGGTCTTCAGTTGGATGGAGCATAGATCAATGAATTAGAGAGTATTTTGTCAAATAGGTTTGTGAGCTTGTATCACAAAGAGGATAGAATAAGATGGAGCTAATAAAAAACTGGGGAGTATCAAGTTAAGCTAGGCTATAAGGTGAAAGATGGGGCAATTAGAAAGCAAGATTGGACCACTCACCTTTTTTGGAACAAATCTTGCCTCCCTAAGGCTGGAGTTTTCAAATGGTTGGCTTTGCAAAGGAAGATCCTTACAGAGGATAGGCTGAAATTGGTAGGGGTTCAAGGTCCCGATAGATTCCCTCCTTGTAAAGACAGTGAAGAATCAGTTGATCCTCTCCTCCTTTCTTGCTCCTATACAAATTTTTGTTGGAAATTCTTTATGAGTATATTGAACTGGAACTTCTTGTTGGTGATTTTTCTAGCAGAACCGAACAATCCTCTAAGAAGTAGCCAACTCCCATGATGAAGAATTGTTAGGTTAGTGGCCAACGCAATGAGCATAGGATTTGAAAGTTTGTGCTCCTTCACTTTAGGCTCTGTGAAACCTAGGAGGGTAATCCTAATTTCGTTTTCATGCAATATAATCAATTAGTAACACATTTATACATAGATTAATTCCTTTATGTGGCAAATGAAATCACTTTTATTGAAAATTTGGTAGATTTTCAAATGAAGGACTAGCTATCTACTAGGAATTAAGATTAATTCCACTTCTACTACCCTTGGAGAGATTTTCTATTTTGAGTATTGTTCTTCTCATAAGTCTAGAGCTAGGAACACTATTTGTTCATCTTATGCAAGATTCTCTTATAGAATGACTAGTGTCTAATCAATTGGAGCAACGGAGTCAAGCACACAAGAGGATCAGTCATTTACAAATTACTCTTTTAAGGGATAAACGGACTATTTTCATATTGCTTTGCATTATGAAAACTTACTATGCAAGAAACATTCACTTCTTAGTAATCCTAAGCCATTCCTTACAAAGTTTATTGCCCTATTCAAGCATTTTAATTAATTCCTTGAATTAAAGTTGAAAACAGAGTAATACATTCAAATAAAATATTTGAAGACAAATGATAACACCATTGGTATTTCTCATTCATAACTCCATAATGAACATACAGAGGAGAGTATAAATTTCTTGACTGATATTTGTTTCGATATCAGTAATTTCTATAAAACTCATTTAAGATTGTTACATACATGACTTCTTCTCCAAGACAAACTACTGGCCTACTTCAGAATTCTATTCTAAGGGCCCTTTTTGAACTTAGCTTTTACCTAGAACTCTATTAAGACTTCAAAATCTGACCTCTGTAATAAGCCCTAAAATCCCCTTCATAGGATAAGGGAGCAACAAGCATCAGGCTTAATTACATTTACATTTCATTTCATTTGTACCAGAATTCAAGATATTCTTAGTTTGTTACATGCATTCATTTGAGGAAAATGGAAGAGTAAAAGACTGCATTCCACACTCCCTGAATGAAGACACACTAGCGCCTTGAAAAGAAGATTTTGTTGTAACCATGTTGAATCCTCATCCTTGTTGACCAAAGAAGATTCTCCAATAGCAGCTCTAGCATAAACTTGTATATCATTTGTAAACAACATACGCACCACCAAGGTTAACTAGTCTGGCACTTCTCCTACATACCATCCCAAAAAATTTCCACCTCAGCACATGAAACAAGAAATCACATGAGTGTTGAATAGGACAATCCTAATAGAAAGGGCATGGTATCATCAAAAACAAAAATACAGTGCAATCATCACTCTAAGTCATCAACCTCAAAGGATATTCACCCACGTTTTACTCATGGTGGGATTGGAGAAACTATCACCACCTCTTTATCAAGATTCCTCGATAGTACCAGGGAGATTGGATAATAATCACCCTCTGATTCAGTGTCACCCTCATTGTCTGAACAGTTATTAAGAACCTCACATGGAGAATTGCATTCCTTTGGATAGGCCTTATAATGCTCACTCTCCATCCATGCCCTCTTTTCATACTTCACCATCCTCTTCTCTATGTTTTTGACTAATTCTTTTGAAACTATCTGCTCTCTTGGATGGTAATTTTCCTTGGTACTCTACTCCTTGAATTTCCCTAATCCTACTCTTCTTTTTGGCATATCAGGAGCTCCATGTATTCCACTTTTATTCTCAAGACCTCCCTTAGGCTTCAACAAATTCAGCCCCTCAAACTCTCGAATCATCATGACAGACCTACTTGCCTAGAATGTCTACACACTTCTCAGGCGAATTCAATTCCCACACACTTCTTTATCAGCCTTCGACCCTCATTCATTGCAAAATGAATTATGACATGGGAAATCACTCAAGTAATTTGCATTAAATAGGAAATTTGAAGCATGCAAGATTAATGACTCAAAATCTCCTTATGCGAGCAAGTTGATAACTTACAACTCAAGATTGAATCTAAGCCATTGCTTTTAAAGCACTTAAAACTTCATCCATGGAAAACAGCAATTCTAGCTCAAGTGTTGCGATCTGTCAATCAGCATGTATCACCAACCTAATCCGTGCTTTCATTAATATCGGTGAAGTACACAAGACAAGTTTTTCTTAGAGGGAAACTTTCTTTATACACTTCATCACTTCATGGCTGATCCTAAATTTTGATGAAAGCATTTATGTGGTGATTCTCAGTCCATTGGGTTATCCTGCTTTAAAAAACTTTATCAATGGTTCCTTAGTCTTCTCGTTGCTTTCCTTTTTCTTTATGCTAAACCTTCAGGATTTTGCCACATAGCTCATTCCATGCAGTGACCATCGCTTGTCACTGATCTATTTTGTCTTTGCCCCACTCTTATCTACGATGCAGACATTCTAGCGATGATCTTTAGCCCTTAGTTCCGTAGCCTGATTATTTGTCACACATATCCTCCAGTCATGTATCTCTAATTCGAACCTTGTATTGATGCTTCTATCTATGACAGGAAATGTTGTGATGGCACCAACTTTGGACATGTACAACCTGCATAAACCAAACATCACTAAAGACATCGCTCATAGGATCATATCATTTTAGCAAGAAAAATCCTTTTAGAGAACATCCATCGCTTATCGCCAATTTAGAACTCAAGTTCTAAAACAAATCAGCAATGAGCGATGAAGTTATAACATAAGGTCTTTGTTCATCACTAATTCTCCTCATATATTTTGCAAGCAATTAGTGATGAGAAGATTTACAACTTTTGATGTCCATCATGTATCGCTAATGTGAGATTTTACATTGAAAACGTATTCGCGATCAAGCAATCACATCGCTCATCGACATTCCAAGTTTATCTTTTTTATGACCATTAGCGATGAGCGATAAGAACATAAAGATAGAAGTATCGCTCATCGCTATTATAATTTTGAAAACTTAAAATCCATTAGAGATGAGCGATATTAAAAGGAAAACATCAATCCATTGCTTATTGCTATTACAATTTGTGAATCAATGAAAAATCAGCGATGAGCGATATAGCATTGAAGGCCATCGGGTCATAAGTGGGAACCTTTTAAGCACGTGCTCATTAGTTTTTTCTTATGAAGGTGACTCCCTAGGACAATAATTAACTTGAAAACCTCTAAGTTATAAAATACAAAGAGCGTAAGGGCTCAAAAATTCTTACCCAATTTTATAAAATAGAAAGATTTGAACCTAGGCTAGAAAGGGTCGGTTACCAGGTGATAATGAATGACTAAAGATACATTAAAATAACTGGCAACGAGTAATACTGAGTCAATGGCCCAATAGAATATTATAAGCTTTTGCAGATAGCAACCCTATATCCAAATGCAATAAGGGTTTTAACATGGAACAAGGAAAAAAAAATTGAGGGTTCCATCACTCCCCTCTGCCAGCAGATTTAAGGAGTTATTTCAAATGCAATATGACTTATTCTATAATCATATGATTTATTTAAGAGGCATGATATATTTAACTAATTAAATTGAAATAAAACATATTAAATTAATAAATGGAAGCAAAATAAGAAGCATTTTTAGAAGAGAAAAAGGAAGCAACAATGGAATCCAAACAAGAAGCAAACCAAAAGCAATCTTGGAAGCAAAACTTGGCGTTATCTAGGAAGCAAAAATAGAAGCAATTCAGGTAGCAAACAAAGTAATAAAGGAAGCAATTTTAGAAGCAACAAAGATGTTTAATAATAAAAACCATATTAGAAGCACCAAAAGACACAAAAATGGAAGCAAAGCTAGATGCAACAAGCAACGTTATATCGGAAGCAAAACTGAAAGCAAAACCGAAAGAAAATTTGGAAGCAAAATTGGAAGCAAAACTAGAAGCAAACCTGGAAGCAAACCTGGAAGCAAAATTGGAAGCAAACTTGGAAGCAACACAAGAAGCAAAACTAAAAGCAAAATCAAAAGCCAAACTGGAAGCAACAAAAGATGCCATAATGGAAGCAAAACTTGGCATCAATTAGGAAGCCAAAAAAGAAGCTATTTTTGACGCCATACTAGAAGCAAAACAGGAAGCACAACTGGGAGCAAAACTAGAAGCAAAAATGGGAGCAGACCTAGAAGCAAAACTAAAAGCCAAATTGGGTCTTAATTTAGGTGTTGTTTTTGACTTAAAATTGGTCATGCTTCCCAGTGCCATTCCAAGCACTAAAGGAAGCGCTATTGCTTGTGCTACTTTTTTGACACAAAATTTGATGTTAAACCCGATGCAAAATCCAATGCAAAATTCAACGCAAAAAATGGCGCTAAAGAGAACATGCAGTTTGGTATTGAGTTTTGCGCCAGCAGAAGTGTCCAATTCATGAACTCAAATGCACTAAATTTTGGAGCTATTTTAGGCGCTAATTGCATGTTTTGTTGTAGTGCTAAAAGGGGTTTAGGTTATCAACCTTCTCCTTTGTCTACATCTCTTTCATTTTCTAATGCATTTATGTCTTCCTCTTGTGAGCAATGAAATTTTTCTTCACAAGAGAAAGGTTTTCTTCCTACTCATATCCTCTATCTAAGCAAGAGCATATTATGTTGAGGCTTCTCAAGGCCCACTTTATTGCTCTTCCTCCTCCAAAATGTAATAAATTTCATAAACATAATCAAACAAATCATTCTTTTTGTGCATATTATCAAGTTCTTTGACATTCCACCAAAAAATATCAGGACTTGAGCAATAAAATATAAAACTTCTTGATTCAGGTGTTATCACTCCTCCATGTGTTGATGAACCTATTCCTTCTAAATTATTAAATTTATTATATTGTGTCACTCCTCACTATGTGGCATTTGTAGCCTTATGTTATTTCTCATTTCCATTCATGGTGGTACAATCTTATGTACAATCATATTAATTCTATGGTGGAAACACAATATTTTCTAGTATGTTTATCCTCGCCTACACACTAGGGAGACAAGGATAAATAGTTTTGGATGTTTGCATCCTCCTTAAGGAACCCCTCTTTAGGATTCGCTCTCTTGTTTCCCCACCTTATTTTCCTTAAAATATCAGCATAGCAATTATGCTAACATTTTAAGGGGGGGATGTGCATCCACACATGGATTCACATCTATTGATCCTTGACTTATTTATGTGCCTCCTCCATGGTGGTGTTTTTCATAATTCCCCCTAAGGTGTGGTTGTCAATTCGTGCCTAGAGACACTAAACTTTCTATCCCCCAAAACGTTAAACATATATGTGCTCCATGAAGTGTTAGAAATCTAAAATCACCTAGCATAACAAATTTCTATCTTGTGAATCTATGTACTTTATAATCCACCTATCAAAAAACAACTTGCTAGCATGTGGTCTTTTCTTATCACACTCATGGTCACCTAGCATAACACACTTGCTAGCTCATGTTCCATGGGAGATTTTAATGTACATGGCCCCTAGTAATAGACCAAGCTAGTGCCAAAGTCATTTACCTTCCTTCATCTGTATTGATTTCTCCCTATCTATGTGTATGCATTCTTCCCTTGTATCAATTTATCAACTCTCTACATTCTAATCTCCCCTTTAGAATTCCTTTGTGTTTTTTGTATTCAGGAGATGACTCTTGGTATTGAGACAACATTTCATACCCAGGTCTCCTTACCTTGCTAAGTTGGATTTTTTTTATATAGTATGTACTAACGTTTTTTTATCTTTTTTTTCTTTGTGTATACTTCATGTACACTTCATCTTTGCTTCATTTTTATATCAAATGTTGGGAAACAAATAGGAGACTTTTTTTCAATGGATTGTTTCTCTTTAGGAGGCACAAAATTGATCCTTAAATTCCTCACCAAACTATTGTCTTATGGTCTTAGATAGGATGGAGGAGAGGGAAGTGTGGCATGTATGTCAAAATGTCAAGGTCAAGGAAGAATATATGATTCAGGTTGAGGTTTGTTCATTACCTGTTGAGTAGGAGGAACAACCATCATAGCCACTAGACTAAGGATCCTTGGATGAGATATTGGTAAGGGATAATTGGGAAATACAACTGGATTTGAATTTTTGGTATTGATAAAAAGAGAATATTTATGAGGTTAAGTGGGTTGGCTTCGTTGAGGCCAAAAGTAATCAAGGGAAAATTTTCCATGAAGAGACAAAGATTTTAAACTGCTATGATAGATAGTATGTATTTATTCTTAAAATGGTAATTTAAGGCACTTATGGATAACTGAGGGCACCACATTCATGGAAGTAATCCATGGATGACCTAACTTCATACAAAATTGATCTAAGATAAGGATTATGGTAAAAGTAGCATCCAACTTCTTAGGCCCAACTTGAATGGGGAGAGTTAAAGAACCTATTGTAGGATCCATCATGACCTCTCACTAAGACTTATGCTTGTTCATACATTTCTTGATATAGTTTGTGCACATAAATAAATTCTTCTATGATCACATTCACTAAGCATACTAGATCAATGAGTATTCCCCATGTGGGTTTATCATTAACTCTACCATTAATGTAGAGAGGACCATTAGGTGCATGCATATAAGAATCAATATGAGTGTAAGTGATATCTGGTAGGATTTTAGGTTGTTCTTGGTGAGGATGGACATCTATCATGTTTACTATATTTGGTTCTAGTATCTTGTCAAATTCATCATTGATTTTTTCTACAAGATTAGTGGAGTGGCTCAATAATGGGTTGGTAAAATTTGCAATTTTTGAATAGGAGGCACAACTGATTTATTCCCTTTGTCATTTATATTGGCCAATTAGATGACATTAGAATTAATAAGGTCTTTCACTTGGTGCTTAAGATGCATGCATCACTCAGTATCATGTCCAGGTGTAAGGTGATATTGACAAAATGCTTTTGCATTAAAATGAGGAGGTGAATGTTTGGTGGTACCAATAGGATGAATAGAAGGAAGTTGAATCATATTATTATTAATTAACATCATAATGGAATGAAGAGAATCAAGCAACTATGGAAATTCTTGATCTCTTGGTTTGATTGAGAGAGTGTTGTAGATGCAATGATAACTTGTGTTTGGATGTTATTGGAAGATGGAGGGGATATTATCTTGATAAATTGTTTAATTGCTTTTTTGAATTATTGATAATTAGGTTGATGAATGGCTTCAAATTGATTATGAAGAGCCGATGAAGGTGAACCCTTAGATTGTCTAACTGACAGTTGATTATCATGAAGAGTTGTACATAAATGTGTGAATGATGTCTCATTAATAAAATGTTATCTTGAATCATTAGTTGTAAATTTCTAATAAAGACCCTTACACATCAGCATACAAGAGGGAATATGAAATTTGAGAGTAGAGGTCTTGGTATCACCCTATAAAATTGGTCACTTTCCTTAGCTCCTTTTTTACAATGAACCAAGTTAGTTAACGTGACTTGGGGTCCAATGTTTGCTCGAAAATATTAAAGGAATTCATTAAAAAGTTGTGAAAAAGAGGTAATTGAATTATTGGGTAATGAGAAAGACTAATCCAAAGTCCTGTCTTTCAATGACTAAGGGAAGATTTTAGCTAAGATGGCATCCTCAAAAAGGAAATCACTATGCAAAGCAATAAATGTAAATGCATGATTGTTAGGATCTCATTTTCTAGTATATTTCACAAAACGTGGTATTTCAATTTTTTGTGGGATTGGCGTTTTTAGAATGAAAAATGATAATGTGGTCTATGTCAAGCGTCGATGCTATACTTCTTCCCACCCACACTGACACTATTCTCGTGGGGTCATTTTGTCTAAGCCCTTAGGAGATCTGGTCGACGTCGAATGGTTTCTTAAGTATGTTCCCTACCTCCAATTGATTTTGGTTCATGTTTGAATTTTTTTGTAATGAGGATATGTTTTGCAAGATTTGGTTTATGGCATGATCGGTTGGTGACATGTTTTGAGAGTTTGTAGAATGTGTAGGGCTATTGTTAATGACGAGTGGAATTTTTTTTTGAAAATTGGGAGAATTGCTATTTGGGGGAAGTAAACGGGAGTCTTTGTAGATAGTGGAATAAATTTATAAAGATTTCCACATGAAATCCGCAAATTAGTGTTAAGACCATGACTATATTGTGTATTGGATGTTATGACTGGAGGAGTGAAAGTGGGAATAGAAGGTGTAATTGTGGGAGAAGATACTTATTTTCTAATTTTATTTTGAGCATTATTGAGGATTAGCACAACTATTTTTTCTTGGAATATATGAATTCACTATATGAGATAGGTTGTGTAACACTTCTATTTCTTGCAAATTATTGATCAATTTTTTAAGGTAATTCACAATAGGGACAGTTTTTCCAAGCCAAATATTCAGTACTCAAGTATAATTGGAGACTTTCCAAGTCTTTTTCTAACTTTCAGAGTTTATCTTTAGGAACATGCACAACAGTAGTTTCTAATTTCACATAAATGGATTGTGGTGAAGAAGACATTGGTAAAGTGGGAGTAGGATTTGGATTAAATAATGATTGTGTTGTTGTGGTTCTTTGAGTGAAATATTTGACCAAATCAAGCTCAACACTAGAGGTAGTTGAAACATGGGAAGCAATGAATCTATAGCATTGTCTCACAAGAGTGATTGATATAAAACACCAAGTCATGAAGCTCATAAATCAATTATAAGATCCAAGATGCATAAGTGTTCCTAAGATGGAGAGAAAGGGAGATTATGATGATAGGATAACAACAAATAATAAAAGATAGAAGACATATCTAAATGAAAGTTATTGAGATGGAACTATCACTGAATTTTAGGCAAAAATGGCAAGAAAAGGGTGAGGGTGCCCTAGTCCAAGAATGTGAAATTTGAATGTTTTAAGAGTTTGGATAAATGAGACAATGTGTATGGATTTCAAACTATGAATTTTTAAGTCTAAGATTAGATAGAATTTTATAAATGTAAAATGCCCTATTTTTTATAATAACCACATGCATGCATGAATTTTATATTTTAAAGAATTTAAATGAGCACTAGGTTCAATTGACTTGATTAAATGACTATTTCTAAGATACAAAATATGATAACTAATTGAATCTACTTCTTAAATGATGAAAAGATATTTCTTTAAGTTTATGTTAGGAACATTGAATTACAAATATTTACTTTTTCAATACTTTAAACATAACATGAATGTACTTTGAACAAAAACACTTTCAAATAACCTATCATTCAAAAACACTTTCAAATAACCTATCATTCACCCAGATTTTAAAACAATATATACACAATTCAAAATTTTGCAAATGTAAAGACATTGGGTTCACCAAAATTTAAGGGTGGAAAATGGGATCTAAGGCCAATGCCTAACTTAAATCACACCTTACACCATTGAACATTAGGGGGACACAAAAATAACCAAGATAAACTATTAGGCTACTATCCTCATGGAAGAGCCTAAACAATTAGTAAGGGTTTTGGTTCCCTATTTTTGGAATGGATGGATGAGTGATGTGAATGTGTATGTTTGATGATGTGAACTAGGTAAAATAATACAAAAGGAAGAAAATTGTCACAAAATTTGAGAAACTCATAACAGAAGTGTAGAAATAAAAAGCAAGGAAGTAGAGTTTACGAAATATGGAACTTAGCATTAAATTTTGAGGTAAAAATTATTGGACAAGGGTGAGGACACCCCTATCTAGAAATGGTGATTTTCATATTTTCAAAGTCACATAGGAGCGTCACAATTTATAGGTTCTTCAATGTTGGAGTCAGCTTCTGAAGTTTGTGGTCTACGAATAATCAATCTTGCCCTAATTTGATGAAAGAAGATGTTTCAATGTTTGATCTAAGGTTTGATTCTTTGAGATATTAAATCTTCTTCAATCCACTTTAGACTTGCAACCTATAAGAAAGAGAAGAGAAGAAGGTTTGTGCCATATAGGGGCTTGCCTTAGTCAAACATGTCTTTGGTGTTTCCACCTCCACAAAAGGCTATGATGGTGTTGATAAAGAGGTCTAACCAGGTAGTTTGAGCAAAGGCAAATAGATAAAAATAAATGATAAATCACTATGTTGTAACTTACCACTCAAATATGCATTCCTTATTGGATTGAGGTCAATTGGCTCATTTCACATGAGGAGAAATTGATAGTTGCTTGAAGACCCTAAAAAGGTTAGTGTTCATAACAATAATAAACATAAAAAATGAAATATCTTACAATGTATAAACATGGATTTCATGATGTGTTGTAAACATGATTTTGACTAATAAAGTGTTGTAGAAAATGTTTCTTATTATGCTCTTGAAATCACTTTAGTTTCCTTTTGAATTTGTTTGATAGATAAAAATTTCATTAGGTGTTCAAATGGAGGGAAACACTTATATTTAAATGAGTTTCAGAATTTTTCACATTAATTATTTTGATAAGCTAATAAATGATTTTCAATTTGCAAACATATTGAGGCCAACAATAAAATATTAAATTTTGGGCCAAAATAGGGAGACAATGGCAAGGGTGCCCTAGTCTAGCCCTATTTTGAATTTTAGGTGCTTGTCAAATAATTAATTTAATTTCCAAAAATTATTTTAATTTCTTGAAGAAGAATATAAAATGGATGATTAATAAGCATAATTAGACTCAAGAACATAGGATGGAGCCAAACAGAGTGTGAAATTGTTAAGGGTGACAATTTACAACACTACAATTGTCACCCCTAACAATTTCACACTAGGTTTGGCACCCTATTTTGCATGTACAATTAATTATATTAATAATTTGTTCATTTCAAGGCTAGATTGAGAAAACAAATTTAATTCCATAACATAGTGAGTTTTGGGGGCCAAAAAATCCTAGACGAGGGTATTGGGTGCCCTAGTCTTATGAATTTGATTTTAAAAATTCAAGAACACTATTGTTGGCCTTTTTTGTTTATAAAATTATGCATGGTCGTCCTAAGTCCAAAAATCAATTGGGATACATAAATAAACAAGGCTTTCCTTCTCATTTTAACATCTATCATGAATTATGATGAACTAGTCACTATTATGATGATGATGGATGATTATGGTCTAATAGTGAACATGCATGTCACTTCTTCTCTACATGCGTACTACAACTCTCTATCAAGTATTATGTGGACTAACCCTTGTAGGTGTTCAAGATAATTTGTTCCTTCATCAATTCTTTATGGCAGCCTATGGTGTAACATCACTTCAACAAGGTTTTCATACCTAAGGTAACTTTATCTTATGTTATTCTATTTATTGCGGTCATTATTATTTACTTTGCCTATGCTCCCCTGAGAGCACACAATATATAATATCATCATCATTGTTGTTGTCGAGGTAGGAACATCAACATGACATTTGACTGTGTACTTTCATAAATTGTCACCCCTAACAACTTCACATTATGTTTAGCTCCCCCTTATGTGCTTGGACCTAATCATGCTTATTATTTGCTTGTTTTATTAACATTTTTGGAAAATCAAATTAAAATTAGGAATTAAATTAAATTTATTTATTTAACGACAATTTAAAATTCAAAATAGGTTTGGTCAAGGGTTCCCTCATCCTTGACCACCCTATTTTGGTCCAATTTTCAATATTTTATTGTCGGCATTAATATGTTTACAAATTTAAATTCATTTGTCAACTTTTCAAAATAATTATTGCAGTAAATGAAGAAATCCATATAAATATAACTTTTTTTCACCATTTGAAAACCCAGCAAATTGAATATCAATTAAGCATCCTAAAAATAAATCAATGCAATTCAAGAGCATAATAAGAAACATTTTACAACACTTTCATCAATCAAGATTCATTTTTGTAATGCATCATCAAGTTTATTTTGTATATTAAGTAAGGTTGTATCATGTTTTATGTTTATTATTATATTGAGTACTAACACTTACAGGATCTCCTATCAAAAATCAAGTTCTCCTTTTATGAGATGTGCATTATGACTTCAACTAACCAAGGAATGCAGATTATATAAATAGTCGAAGCATCACATAAATACCTAAAGGTGTACATCATTATCCATATTTTCATTTCATTCAACCGATACATTCATAATAGCATTTAATTGCAACATCTATATTAATGCATATATTCATGAATCAAAACATATTAATAATGGCATACGGAAAATTCATCGCCAGCAATTCACTGATGGTAAATTCACCGCCAAGTAAAATTCACTACGAGCAATTCACCGCAAGGAAAATTAACCGCATTAATATTTTTAATAAAATCAAAGATTTTGAAATATATATTTAAAAATATTAATGTGGTTAATTTTCACCATGGTGAATTGTCGGCGGTGAATTTTACTTAGCGATGAATTTTTCGTCGGTGAATTTTCCGTGACGGTGAATTGTTGGCGGTGAATTTTTCGTCAGTGAATTGTTGGCGATGAATTTTCCTAGAGCCATTAATAATCAGTCAAGAAAGCCCGCATTATGCATGCATCCCAAAACACCTCCAAAATGAAATGCATTCATCCCCTTTCAAGGGACTTGACATCATATCACACAGACATTTCAATATCATTTACACCAAGCATAAAAATAAAATAGCCATAGAGGAAACAATGAACCAAGACATAGAACAATAATACCAAAATTTATCATCTAACAACTCAACAAATACACAATGCAATTCTCCCACTAAAACAACATGCTAAGAATAGGTAGGCACTACATTTTGGCTCCCCATGGAATGCTAGCCCCTATGTATGCTTTATGTTGATGATAGCATATGGGGTTGAACTCCTCTATAATATTTCTTCTTTCTCTCTAGCACTTTACCCCATGTACACTTGTGAAACTTATCCATAAAAAAAATCATTTATCTCTTTGCTATTCATGGGGCATGCATTCAAGTAGATATTCCATTTACTCATCCATTTTCTTTTTTGCTTCATCCAAGTCTTATTTTTTCACCCAAGATGTTATTTAAAACAACCTTAGGCCATCTACCTATTTCCATTTGTTCAATTCTTTTTAAATATCTTATGATATGCACCATAGTAATTGCTTCAATAGGACTTTTCCTTGTTTTACTCATCATAATATCATAATAAATCGAGCTTTTTATTTTGAACTTGCTTGTGATGAAACAAATTTTGATTTTCTCAATTTCTTTCCACTTTGATTCTGAGGTGTTGTTGACCCACAATTCACACCCATAGAGCACTATTGGAATCACTAAAAGCTCGAAAATAATATGGATAGTTTTTGAATCCCATAGTTCTACCTCTCTATATTTATTTTGAAGAGCATATAACTTTTACCATCCTCCCAAAGTTCTCTTATTTTTGAAACCTTCCCAATTGAGCTTGTTGTTGAAGTCAATATTCAGATACTTGTACTTAATTACTTCAAGAATATTTCCTTCAAAGTAAAACTTATGTTGATTCTTTTTTCTATTGGAGAAAATAATCACTTTGGTATTGTTGATATTGACTTGCATCCTCACTACTCTGCAAAAATGTTCAAGGGACTATAAGTGCTCTTACAATCCATGAGACAATTTAGCAATCAAAATAAGGTCATCATAATAAAGAAAAATCCTTATCACAAACTCTCTCTCAAATGGAAACCATCTCCACCTTACAAATTTAAACATTCTTCAAGTTTTCCAATGTATAACAAAAAAGAGTAGGGGATAGGGGGAAGCCTTGATTGACCCAATGTCGCTCCTAAGATTTTTTAAATTCTTTTTCTAGGTATACCACCTATATCTAACTATTCTCAACTTATTTTTTTGTTATTTTATTGCATTAATAGCGATTTTATTGAAACAATAATCATTCCCCTTAGTGTGGCCTCCCCATATTTCTCTAACTTTAATATTTTTTACATGCCAATATAATTTTGGACCTCCCTTAAACCTCCAACCTCTCTCCCCTCTCTATCACTAATCAATTGTATAATCACCTTCATGTTGATAAGCGCAATGTGTCTTCTTCCTCTATCTTTACTCACAACCAATTTGATCGGCCTAGGGATATCTTTCTCATTGTTAAGAAATACATATCTTCTTCTTATCCTTACTACCAAGTATTTGCTCTAAATTCCCACATCAACTCTCATTTTTCACTTATCACTAACCCCTTGAGAATCCTACCACCCACCTCCCCAATATCCAATTACCTTAACACATGTTCTTCTCTCCCCACTCCATTTCATCCCTAAGAAAATCTCAATAACTCCCTTGTCATTCATGATTGGGAAATAAAACTTGTTGGCATTTGGGATGCACACTTAGACTTTTGTACCTACAATTTTCTAAAGTAAGGTCTTGTCTTTGTAATCACCCCTCACTTTATATTCGTTACTAATTTTTCTTATTGAAATTGAAAAGGTAGTTTGAACTCTCCTTAACAGAATTTCCAAAGAAATTAGAAAAGATTGTGGCATTTCCCTTTGGCAATCCAAACCTCCCAAATGTAACATCCCAAAATTGAACTCCTTGTATTCAAGAGTTTATTGAGCAACAATGGCATTTTCATTTCCAAGGAAAACAGAGGTAACGCAATAGTTATCATCAAAAAATGTGACTACATATCTAATATGCATACCCTTTTATCCAATAGGAGCAACTACAAAATCATAGACTCCAACCCCCATCTCCAAACTAGCAAAAAAAATTAAATCTGCTATATCCCTTTCCTTTTTCTGATATCACCAAAAAGTCGTTATGCCCCTCCAAAGAGGTGACCCCTTGTATCCATGGTGTCCCAAATATCCATAAATTAGGTATCCCCCTTAAGCCCATAATAGATACCATCAATTCCCCCACCTAAAATTTGGCCACCCATCTAGCTAAGCTCATCTCCCCCTTCACTAGTAAATCAAGCTCCTGCATCAAAAATTCTTCAAATTTTATTGATTTCATAAAAGATAATAAATTAGATGAAAGTGACCTTATAGTGAACTTTGATTTTGTCTCCCTTTTTACCAAGGTCCCCATCAATGACTCAATCAAGCTTATTAGGAAAAAAACTAGTTATAAAATTTTCATCTTAGTTGAGTTGTGTCTTAGGTCCATTTTCTTCACCTCCCAAGGTGCAGTGTACTAGTAGGTAGATGGAGTTTCCATGGTTTCACCTCTCTCCCTTATCGTGGATAATCTTTACATGGAGCATTTTGAATATATTTCCCTCTAATCCTTCCTGATGAAACACACACTTATACTGAGAGGGAGTGAATCAATATAAGACAATAGTTTCATTTTTCAAAACTTAACAACCATAGCAATATCAATCACACAAGATCTAACAATTATGCAACACAAGAAGAACACATGATTTATGTGGAAACCTTTACGAGAGAAAACCATGGAAAATTATTGCTTATCTAAAACTTCTCATACAATCTTCATAGGCACAAACCCACTAGAGACATTAATCCCCACTTATAATGTGTGTAGGCACAAACCTACTAGAGACAGCAATCCTCATTTGCAAGATTTGCAAGTACCAACCTACTGGAGACACCAATCCCCACAACTGAGCATCGACTCAGTAAGAGACACCAAACTCTTCTAAATTGGAAGGAATCAACCTCTCCAATATCTACTCCAAAACTTTGTATTTCTACTCCAATTCTACCTTAATCTTTGCTCTAAATCTCCCTTATATCTCTGCTCAATTTCACCTTATATCTTTGCTCCAAATCTCCCTTATATCTCTGCTCCAAAAAGGTGCAATTTCTTATCCAAATTCTACTCCAAATTAGGCACAATGTCTACTATAAATCTCCCATAAAGGTTTGCTCTGAATCATGCACAATGTCTGCTATAAATCTACCTTAAAGGTCTGCTCCAAATCAGGCACAATGTCCGCTATAAACTTGCCTCAAAGTTCTGCTCTAAATTAGGCACAATGTCTGCTATAAATCTACCTTAAAGGTTTGCTCCATTTCTTCTTAAATCTGCTCTTCTTATCCTAATTTTTGGTCTTAAAAGAAATGATTTTGGATTTGAAGAACTTGTTTTCTAGCCTTCAAAATAACTTGTATTTATATCCAAATCATGCACTTAACCAAAAGTAGGTCAGTCAAGATTTGACATAAAATTTATTTTAAATATTTAAATTCACCTTTCAAAGTAGGTCAGCCATCTTTCATAAATATTAATTTAATGTGAGGTCAGTCATCCATGGGAGATAACACTTCCTTAAGGGGTCGGCCCCTTTAATTAATATTTTATTTTAATTTCTCTCTTTTAAATCTAGTGCTACCATAAGTAGATTGTGGTCGGCCATAAATAAATTAAATTAAACTCTTATTACTTCTTTTATTTTATCAATAAACTTTTCATCATGAAATTCTTCCTTTGCCATCAATGATAATAATTCTAACAATCTTGTCCATATGCCTTCTACAACAATGATAATATTTTCAAATTTACCCTTCCAACCAAAGTGGTGGAAATGTTATGTTGATGATACCAACATATGTTGGCCCCATGGTCATGAGAAACTAAAAGAATTCTACTCATACATAAACAGCATAACCCCTTGTATCTATTTTATCAAAGCAAATAAAGTTGATAACAAACTCCCCTTCCTCGATGTACTTCTCATCAAGAAACTAGGTGGCTTCTTAAGTCATGGTGTCTTTTGCAAAGCACGGAAACATTTACCTTCACTCTATCTTCCACCACCATCCTCACCAAAAAGTCGATATTCTAGAAACTTTGGCTTTTAGAGATTTTATAATCTATGATGATGATCACATCGACCAAGAGATTTCCCACCTTATTCAAGTTTTTACGCTAAATGGATATAAAAGGAAGGATATCATCAAGAAAATTAATCAATCCAAAGCTATGTTCTCCCGCAAACCTAAGACCACGCTCCTTCATTCCTTATCATTGACCTCCCTCCCCTATGTTGGGGGCTTGTCCAACAAATTTGCCAAGATCCTTCTCAAAAAGGGTCTTTGATGCACCTTCAAGCCCATCTACAATTTTAAGGAATTGCATCCCCTCTCCCAAAGACCCTCAAGAATTACTTCTTAACTCTAGTGTCTACAAAGTGTTGTGTTCATGTAGCATCCTATACAATGGAGAGACAGGTCAATCAGTTAGTACCGGAATCAAAGAGCGTTATGTTGACATAAGACATGAGCGAGCCTTGAAATCGCCCCTAATAGAGCAATCCTTAAAGACCAAACACCACATTTCCTTAGAAAACACCAAAATCCTTTTCAAAGAAGACAACTACTTCAAGAGGAAACTCAAAGAGGCCACTGAAATCAACAATCACCCCTCCAACCTCAATCAAGATGGTGGTTGAAATTTAAGTATCGCTTATTAACCCCTTTTAAATAGCCTTAAAAATCATTCTCTCTACCCTTCTTGATTCCCATCATCTCGTTTTAGTTTCTTTCATCCCTCCCCATCCTTTTCCCTTATATTAATCTCATCCCCCTGCCTCCCTTCCCACCCATCCATGTTCCTTCTAAACAATTTGAAACTTAGAATTCTAGTGAAGAGGAAAATATATAGTTTCAAGATTCTCCATCCTTTTTCCTTATGTTAATCCCCTTCCCACCCATCCATGTTCCTTCTTTGCTTCTTGCAACCCCCCTTCCATCTTTCCTTCCCGTTATGTCCCTATTTTTAGTGTTCTCCCTTCTTGGGCCTGATGTATTTGGGGTTTGTGGTCTTCTTTGTTCTTAGTTGTCTCTGATCTTTGCTTCCTTTCCCAACCTAAACCCTTCTCAACTTCAAATATAAATATATTCAAATATATTTATATCTTAGTTATTTCATATGGGATATTATATATGAATTAAATATATAAATAATAGAGATTTTTTCTTTCAATATTTATTTATCCAATAAGATTATTTGTTTTTAGTTTCAAATTCATTAGGGATAATTCTTTTTCTAAAATCTTTGTATTTAACACTTATATACTTATTTATTTATATACGAATATAATTATAACTCATACATACATACATCTATTTTTTGTTTTTTTTTGTTTTTATTTGTATCTCTCCTTATAGCTTAATATAATTATTTTTTATTTATTTTCTATTTATTTCACATATTCTTTTTAATTATTAATATTTATAAATATTAATATAATTTCTTACTATATATTCATAGTTAATTTATATAAAAATATATTAATTAATGTGTTCCCTAACATAAAGTCATATATGAGAAATATTTTTCCTCTCATTCTATTTTTTATTTTTTGTTACCACATGGGATATTTATATGAATTAAATTTGGGCCTAATTTTAAATATACATTCAATAGGGTTGTATTTCTATTTTTTTGCTTAATAGGATATTTGTTTTAGTTGTAAATTTATTAGGATATGTTCTAAGTTTTTCATTTATTTTGATTAATATTTTATAATTATTTATTTAATTCTTATTTACTATAATTAATTTATTTGTTTGAATAATAATTTTTTTCTTTTATTTATTTTTAAGGATTTATTCTTTTTTAATGATCAAATTTATTCAAACAGCCTAGGATTTGTTTCAAGCTTGGCCTGTGTTATTCAAATCTTCCTTCTTCTCTTGCATTTGACATTTGATTCCTATTATAGTACTTTGGTCTATATGGTGGGAACGTAATAAACGCATATTTAGAAGGGTATCCTCTTCAGTTCAACATGTTCAAAGCATAATAGAAAAGTCACTCTCAGAAGTAGTGAATGTTTATGTACAAACTCACAAGAATATCAATTCACTCTTCACGACATGAGATAACGGTATCCTAAAGAATTGAAGAGTATAAGCCTGCCATTTATAGGCAGTTTGAAACAACCTCATAAGGCTAAGGTTGATAGGAGCAAAGTTAAATGGCAACTGCCTTAGCTAGGTTTCTTCAAAATGAATTTTGATGGTGCCTCCAAAGGGAATCCAAGAGTGTCAGGAGCAAGAGTTTGCATACAGGATTCAACTAGGAAGTTAAAAGCAGCCAAATCTATTGCCCTCCCTTCTGGCACAAATACTATAGCTGAGTCATTGGCAGTTCTTCTTGGTCTTCATCTTGCTAATCAGCTAGGTATATCCAAAATACATAGAGAAGGAGACTCATTAGTAATAATAAATGCATGCAAAGAACGTTCTTGTTATAATTGGAATCTTCAATACATAATGCAGAGTGTCTGGAGTTTAATAGACAAATTTGAGTCTTCAAATTTCACATATATATCATGAGGGAAATTGTTTAGCAGATCGGTTGCCAAACATGGGATGTCAGAGGGAATAAATATTTATTTCAAAAAATGTTGGTGAAATTGAAGCATTTCTAGATTTAGTAGGGATCGTGGTAAAGGAAATGGTGAATGTGTCAAATTAAGCATAGTTTAAGTACTAATCAAGGTTAGTCATCATCAATTGGCATGCTTAATGCTAAGAGGTGGCAAGCTATTGTCGACGAGAGTTGATCACCTTGGCGGGAGATTCCCGAATGTCTCTTTGATACTCCAATGAAAGTGTGTCGGAAAGACATTGTGTGGTCATCGTGACATTGAAGCATGTCTCCTCAACACTTCAATAGAAGGCCGGAGGAACATTGTTGGTGGGACTTCGGGGTTTCATCGAGACTTTGGTGCAAGTCTCCTCGATGGTCCGATAGTTGTGGCAATGTTGTGAGATCGCAGAGGATTGGAACTAGCAAAGGTCATAGAAATTGGGCATTGGGTTTGGAGTTATGGAGATTAGACCTCAGGCTTACCAGTCATTGTTTACCAAAAACAAAGGAGTTAGTCAAATTTCACTATGTTTGTTCGAGTTTTGGACTTCGGTCTTATTGCTTACTTGTTGCAAAGAAGATCGGGCTTTGGGCTTTGTGGTTGCAGCTTGCGATGATTAAGCAGTGTAAAGGGTATGAGGGATCCCCAATCCCCGACTCTCGAAAAAGGGTAATAAGAAGGTTTCGTGAGTCAGTGATGAGGCTTGCGCTCTACATGAAGATGGTAGCCAGTAAGGAGGAAGTGTGAACCCCAACCACCAACAAGATCGAACTTTGGGCTTTGTGGTTGCGGCTTGCGATGATTAAGCGGTGTAAAGGGTATGAGGGATCCCCAATCCCTGACCCCTGAAAAAGGGAAGCAGTAAGAAGGTTTCACGAGTCGGTGATGAGGCTTGCACTCTACATGAAGATGGTAGCATGTAAGGAGGATGCACGAACCCCGACCACCGACAAGCTGAATGCAAACCTAGTGTTTTCGGGTTTCGATGTTTGGTCATGCTTCATAAGATCTAACATGCATTTCATGGAAGCAATATGAAGGAATTGAGACTCCCGACTCCCGATAAGTCTAATGGCATGGTGGGATTCTCAGGCCGGACTATTGGAGATTGGGCACTTTTGTAATTACTTAGGCCCTCTTGGGCATTTTTGTAATTTCTTACTATTATTATTAATATATTATATAGGCCATTAGCCTTTTGCCTAAAAAAAAATATCAAGTTTATTCATTTATTTTGATTAATTTTATAATTATTCATATTGTCCCCATTATATTTAATTTATTTATTTATTTAAATAACATTTTATTTTTCTAATGGGTGGTAGGGTGGGCGTCCCTCCATGTTGGCGAAGGGAGGTGGCATTAGTTGCCAAGGTGGATGGGTGATGGGGCTTGGAGTGTTGCGTAGGCACTCATGCTTATATTAGGAGATGAGGCATGTCTTTTCGCATGGTACATGGTTTGCATCAGAGGACAGCTATGGCTCCCTCTCCAGCACATTGTCATGAGTGCAAATTTTGGTGAAGGATTTTCTCCCCTTTGCAAGGACAGCTTGCATGTTGGACGGGGTACCATTTGTGGTTGGTGACGACGGCCTTGTGATTTACAATTTTTATTTATTGAAAGACAACCTCATTTTGGTGAACGGCTTTCTCTGCAGACGGGTGTGGTGTATGTAGGTGTTCTTCTCTCTTCCTGTCAAGTGTAACCATTGCAGGGTTGCTCATGGCAAAGGGTTCAAAATTTATCATTGAGGTCTCGATGGCGGGCCTTGTGCATTTTGGGGCTGATACTCTAATCTCGTTGAGGTCGTCAACAAGGCAAGCGGCGTTCAGGGAGGTTACTAAATAGCGATTAAAGCGTATTCTACTAAATAATGACCCGTTGGTGGTGGCGGCTGTGAAAATGGTTCTGGGCTCTATTCATTTGGAGTGCTCGAAGTATGGGAGGGACAATTTGCACGTCTCCTCTCGGTTCCTAGCATCTCTTCTAGATAGTAAAGTTCTAAAGGTAGAAGCAAAAAAATTGTTGATTAAAATGTTTAGAGAGGACTTGGTGGAAGGAGTGGACGAGGTTCTGAGTGCGGTGATTGAAGAAAAGGGTTGCCCGAGGCCCTGCGACATGGAGCAGTATCGTGCGGAGGAGAAGGTGAAGATCTTCTCATTCCTCCTGGATTTGCATGGGTCGGGTTTGATGCATCATCGGATGTTAGTGGCAGTTGCAGTCGAATTTCTTAAGAAATTCTTTGGGTTGCTAGCGGCAAGAGGCATGGAGTAGAAATCTGAATTTATGGAATTTGCTAAATTAAACAAGTTTATGTAAGTTGGGTTGTGGGTAGTTTTTTGCTTTGTACAAGCTGGGGTTAGTTTTTAATCAGTTTCACTGGAAGCCCTGATAGCGTTACAGCCACGAATATGGCTTTTATGGTGTCTTTTTTGGTTGATACTATGTTGTTCTCGTAGTTAGTTTGAATTGGTAGCTGGTTCTTAAGGTGGTTATGTTGGTTGGATGGTTTTTTGGTTTTTTGGGTGAATTTTCTCTGTGCATGGCAAACATATGTAAATGTTTTATAATTAATAAAATATATACTAATCTTGCATACCGAAAAAAAAAACATTTTATTTTTCTAATTTGTGCCTATCTAATAAGATATTTACTTTTTATTATAATTTAATTAAAGATGTATTCTTTTTAAAATACACCTATTCTTCTATCTTATCCCTATATATATATATATGAATTTATTTTTTAACTTCAAAATATATTTTTAATTGTTCTTATAGCTTATTTCATATATTTATTTATTTATATTTAATTTATATATGAATAATAATTAATTATTTTCCCTAAGCATAAAGTCTCGTATATGAGTATAATTTTTCTCTCATATTATATTTTTATTTTATTCTTCTCTATTTGGTCTCTCCCTCCTAATGTCATCCCTCTCCTCTTCCTCAGAGCCAATTAGAGGTTTTTTTGTCTCTTTTCTCCCCCTCAATCTTTTTCAGACTAGTGCAAACCCACCACCTCCACATCCATTTATTTATCTAGATCAACTACTAATTCTCCATTTTATTCTCTAGTTATATCTCATCTTGATGGATCATAGAGTATGATCTGAAACCTTGATGTAAGAAAATTGTTACACAATTAAATCCAAAAATATTATTACATTACAAATATATTCTAATCATTCTTTGAGATTTTTGATAGTTTAGATCTATATATAGCAATCCATTGATCTCTATCTATAAGCATATCATCAATCTTAGGCTTCCACAACTCAAAGTTAGTGTCAATAAGACTATCCATCTCTATTAGTGTTGATAAGACTATCCATCTCTAATGTTATCATTTTCCTCTGACAAGATTTCCTTTTGCACAAGCTTCAACTCAAATCAAAACTAGATCAAAAAATCATTCTTAAAACCTAGGACCTAAAATGTACAAGCTTTTATACCAAGTGAAAAGAAGCAAAGGTGTGAAATATGCTTCTTTCATTCATCTATGAGAGAAGTGTAAAACTAAATTTGACCATACGTTACAAGGAAATTAATACAAACAATTATATCATAAAACAATGACATAAAAAAATTTAAAAAATAATAATAAAAAAAAAAACTATTCAAAAGAAACATCTCACTTCAAAGCAACTCAATGTATTATTTGTAGTGTTGTAAATTGCACACACTTGTAATTTCACCTATGCTTTGTGTTCACTTTGGTGTTCATTCCCTTAGTGTTTGTGTAGGACTCATTTCAGCCTTTGAATTAGTTATTTTCCTATCCAAGGTGCTCAAGCCTTCTCTTTTAAGGTCACTTCATGTCACTTTTGTGTTTATCTTATGTTTTTCTTGTCTCCTATCATTTTTTAGCGTAATTTTTCTGGACACTACTGTCTAGTGTGGATGCTCACATATTGCACTAACGTCCTACGACAATTTGTTGTTTGAAGGTTGTTCCTAAGCATTTTTCACTTGTCACCTTCCTAGATGCTTGAAATAATTTCAAATGACTTGTCAAAATACTCTCTTATTCATACACAACACTTTCAAGCTCTATTCCAATAGTTTATTCATGCTCTCTTTTTCTCTTGACTTCCTCAAGTCTTTATATGCCTATACACAACACTTTCAAGCTCTATTGCAATAGTTTATTCATGCTCTCTTTTTCTCTTGGCTTCCTCAAGTCTTTATATGCCTAATCACCTTGGGAATCACATCCCTTATCAATTCACTTTATTTATCATTGTTTTATTTTTTAACATTTAGAATAAGAACACACTATTTATTTATTTATCTATCTTGGCTGCTGTGGAGGTGGAAACACCAAAGCAGTGATTTTACTGAGACATATCTCCAAATAGCGCCAAATATTTTTCCTCCTCTTTGTATTTGCAAGTCTTTTGAGAGCACTCAACCACAGAGATTTGCAAGTGTTTTCTTATTTGTAAATTTGTTTCTATTGTTTATTTAAACATCTGAATCTAAGTTTATATTTCATTGTCTAGTATTTGTTGGCATTTTCTTGTTTTTGGGTTTCGCAAAATAACTGATTTTCATATTTCTTGGACACTTCCCACACCTTGCTCGTACAGACAACACTACATGTGAACTACATGACATGATGTCCTAGCCAATGACTTTCTCCTTCAAACTTGTTAACATCTATATTTTTCATTTTTGTAGTTATTAAATTCTATTGATCTTTCTATTAGAAAATATTCTTACCAATCCACTTTTAATAATCATTTTAGTTATTTATATTGTGTCTATTAGAAGTTAAAATGGCTTATCTTAGTGTAGTTAGTGAAACGTACTCTCAAATGAACCTTTTTTCCCTTTTGTTGTAGTCAAATCTCCTACATTACATTATTCAATAATCAACATAATTGCACTTGCAAAATCTAAACTTTTACAGGTGTAATCACCAACATGTGTATGTGGAGCGATTCTGATAACATAATAATACATACAAAACTAATTATAAGACCTCCATCGGTACCAACAAACATATAGACAACTATCAAACCAAAAACCAAATGTGGTTTTCTAAAACCATGTGCCAAAATCTTTACAAGAATAATCACCATGTATATCTAGAGTAAGTTTAACAACATAATAATACCTACAAAACTCACTATAAAACCTCCATCAATAGCATTTAACAATAAACAAACAGCAAGCCACACACCAAGTGGTTTTCCACGACCATTCAAGCGAAGATAGGAATATTGCCATTCTTGAATCTTTTTATTTAGTTTTTTCTATGTTCTTAACTTTTTAGAAACTCCTTAACAACAATTAACAAAAACTCAATAACATATATGAAAACTTGATATCATCCACCACTTCCCCACTCTTACTGCTTTCTTCACTTAGTATAAAGCTCGAGTTGTCATTGATAAACAAATTAAGAAATATTTGATCACCAACTTCCTAAAGTTAAGAGAAAATGCAACCAAGTACACTAACAATTGTTTTAATAGCCTATTTTTTCCGCCAATACCATGTAAATATTCCTTCTTTCTTCGAGGGCCAACCATTTGTGTGTGCCATCATGTTGTTTGTTTGTTCAAGACTTTGACACAAATCAAAACCATTATCATGACATACAGAAATTGCAGGGACTCCCCAGCGTCCCCTAGAGGGACTTCTAGAAGCCCCCTGGCCATTCCAGAAACATCGGAGCATCCCCTCAACATCTCCATATTTAGAGGGCATGCTGGAGACATCCCCTACTTCCTCAGGGCATCCCAAAAATGTCCAAACTCTATTGGTGGTGTTAAGAGAGTAGCAGGGAGGGCGTTTCAGATTCGTTTCATCCCAATCCTTGTTTTTGAAACTCTTCATTTTCAAGGGAGGGCACATCCCCGTGGAATACAAGTTCAAATACGTATAATTTGCTGCAAGCATCTGGTTCTACTTCAGAACAGTTACCAATTATTTTGATGTACGTGGGAGTACAGGATGAGGGAACTCTTCCCTCGGTATGTTCAAAATGAAGGTATATGTTGCAGATAAAGAATAATGCTTAAATTAGTCTTGTTCTAGACAATCACTTTGCACTTAAGCAATCGCATATTTATGGACCAGTTACATGTCTCTGTACATTCTGTTAATCACATAAAAATCCTTCATTCATTCAATAACAATTAGACTAACAATGCATGTGGCATTCAAAAAATCTTTTAAGTAGTACCAGTGACAAATATATGATCGCTCTATTTATGATTAGATATCCTAAAATCAACATCATTGTGATAGTTGACACTTTTTTCTTTAGTACGCAAAACTTCCTATATGCCAGAATCATAAAAGCTCGTTTTTAGATATTTAAAATTAACAATATGATATAAATCAATAGTTTTAAATATAATTAATCACAATAAATTTGAGAGGCTACAAAGCAATTGAAGAATTTCCATGTCAAGTCACATTCCTTCACAAACACGAGTGATAGGAGGAAAAATGTTTATGCAGTCCCGGTTTTCTGCATACAATACAATGGCTGGTGTATGAAATCTTTGGACAAAAATAGTCAATGAATGCTCAGTATGTTGCAAACCTGATTTAAATTAACAATATCCATTCAGATGAATTTGATTACCAGCATATATTCATAGGGAACCCGAAGCAGGCAGATATTGCACAATATATTGACAGGAAAAACCCATTCTACTGCAACAAACTCAGCAATATCATGATTGCCAATGTAATAGATCATAAAATTTTACATTCATCTATTTTTGCGCTTTGATCCAGAAGAGTGAATAAAATTGTTCCTGGATGATCAGCAATGTTGTATACTTTACAAAACTGATGAAGGCCTTTGCTATTTTACAACTTCCAGCACAAGTGCCAGAAAGAATTGCCAAAAATATAGGGCTGGTGCACCACCTCCACAATTAAATGTGAAAAAAGATAGTGCAAACCAAAATTTGAGAAAAGAATGTCAACCAACATGTAATCACACACTACCTTCTGCGACTAAGGAAAAACTCATAATCAGTTTGTTTGCTGATAACCGAAGCTCTATCTTTCTTGGCACACCCTCTTGCCATCATGGATGCTGTTTCTTCAAGAGTCTTCAACCGTTCTCTAAGCACATCAGAAGGATTTACAGAAATGTTTTCTTTCATCGCATGTTCAAATTGTTTATTTGGCATGAACCAACCCTCAGCCTGCACATGGGGAAGAGTATTAAACTTGCTTGAATTGAACACACTTCTAATCAACCATCTTTGGATGTCATAAAACTTATTAAGAAGATTTAAAACAAAAGCCACAGGCAACCAGACATTTTCAACTAATTTACTCTGTGACAGCATTTCAACCAACCAATGAAAACTTTGCCTAGAGTGCAATCCAAAACTTGTAACAGTTCCTGCATCGCCATATGTCATGTGGCCTAGAAATTGCACTAAAATACCTCAAATTGCAGAGCGTACGGTATGGATTTCTAAAAATTGTCAGAATAAATTGCATATTATAACTTTGGCAAGAAAATTACATGCAGGGTGCATAGTACACCAAGAAGAACAATACATTTTAGGGTATATAGTCGATGATACAAATTTATTTTCTGAAACTTTATATGGCCTCATTGAATCTCACCTTCCAAGGAAAGGATAACAAGTTAAACTAAATAATATCATACACAACCAATGCAAATGACTTACAAAACCACGGGTCACTAAACATGGTTTGCTCTCCAAAAAACAGGTCTACAAAGAATACCATGGAGACATTGACCGATGCAGAAGTCAAATATGTCTAATGAGCTAGAGATCCAAGTACCCCTAAGATTTAAAGCACAATGTTAGAAAACACACACTGAACTTATGTGCATTTCATTTTGTATTACTATTTTAGTAGTATTGGCAAACAACACTTAACAAAACTGGAAAGTGGAAACTTGTAAGCCACAAAAGTAGTGGCTTAGGTTCTATGCACCATAATCTCCAAAGATGATCAAAGTTCCCCAATCCAGTGGCCTCTGGAAAGCTTGTCCATCAGAAAGAGTTAATGTAAAGTCAAGCAGGCAATCCAATCTATAACAACGAAAAATGTTTTGCATTCGAACTGTTTATATATAGGATACAAGTTACAAGAATGGGTGGCTGAGTCAAAATTCTCGTCTCAATAAATACCTTGCATAATAACTAGTAACATATCATGTCACAGACTACAATTAAACTATAAGTTCATGTAGTTAACACTTTTCCATGTCGGGGCATTTTGGGGATGGGGTAGAGAACATCCCCAATCCCCTGTTCTTTCTTGTTGGATGTTACCTATTTTTTAAACTTTTGGGACACCATGGTGTCCCCAAGACAGCCAGAAGATGTCATAAGTCCCTTAACAGAAGCTGTTTTATGCATGTTAATCTACAGTCAGATGTTTTTGAAATCTATGAAAAGTGTGTGCCCTTAGTGCATTTCCAAATAGCAACAGAAAGGAAAGAAATCTGTAATCCATGGACATGAAATGCAATTTTCTGTCTTGCTGTAACCATGGTCACCATTGCTCGTTTTGCATATTAGGGTTAATGATGTCATCATCCCGACTGCCAATTTTGTCAATGTCTGCTGCCCCCATGTTGATATTGCTTTTGCTACACATGATGTTTACCACTTTGAATGCCAGATGATCTCCACAAAAACAACACAAAAGCTCTTGTCTGATAGGTGGAAATTCTCGCAGCATTGTGGGTCCCCTGTGGAACAATGGAAATAAGCAGCACCTCCATCAGTCAACTACTTTGGAGTTATAGCTATATCAAGTACTGCTGAACTTGAAGTCCCTGAGGTAAATTGGTGGGTTAATGGTGGAATGGAGATATGCCAAGGCATTGGCAGTTTCAATCGATACATGCAAGCCAAAAAGAATGTACAAACACCATTCCAAATATTTGCATCCTCTACTTCAAAACTTTTGGTGGAATGGAGATGTGCCAAGGCATTGGCAGTTTCAATCGATACATGCAAGTCAAAAAGAAGGTACAAACACCGTTCCAAATATTTGCATCCTCTACTTCAAAACTTTTGGTGGAATGGAGACATACCAAGGCATTGGCAGTTTCAATCAATACATGCAAGTCAAAAAAGGTACAAACACTGTTCCAAATATTTGCATCCTCTACTTCAAAACTTTTGGTGGAATGGAGACATGCCAAGGCATTGGCAGTTTCGATCGATACATGCAAGTCAAAAAGAAGGTACAAACACCGTTCCAAATATTTGCATCCTCTAATTCAAAACTTTTGGTGGAATGGAGATATGCCCAGGCATTGGCAGTTTCAAACGATACATGCAAGTCAAAAAGAAGGTACAAACACCGTTCCAAATATTTGCATCCTCTACTTCAAAACTTTTAATATTAATAAAAAAGTTGTCAGTCATACAGCACATTACTTGCAAGTTTGTCTTTATTCATTCTTTTAACAGCATAAATGGCCTTGTCACTGTCAAGTATGATGAGTCAACAATATGTACCTTCATCAGTAAATCCTGTGGTTGTATACTTATGCTCTAGACTCTAATCTTCTAGGATAACATTTCAGCAAACCTTCAAGGAAGATATCTCATACACCATACATTATGACGGAGGTGATTGATATTATGGTTTTGAAAATATCAAAACTGGAATTGCAAACCATGATTGACATCATTTGCTGAAGGTTTTGCAAATGGGGTTGCAAGCTAAGTAGGCTTAACCTTGGAGAAAACTCCATGGTTAAAAGCACGCTTGAGTTGTAGTACTGGGACAGGTGACCTCCTGGGAATGCCCAATGCTTCACCTCTGTGAGCATCACCTAGATGCAATGAGTGTTAAGTGGACCATTTATTATCATGAGAGATGGGTTCTTGTGAACCACTACTCATAAAACTTGGATCAATGAGTTTGACTCGAAAAACTACACGGTTGAATCCTGATAGCAATATCATAATTTGACACGTTGTGGAAAATACCTCCTCCTTATCAATTGATGATCTAAAGGGGCTCTATAATGAATGGTTCATAAGGCACAACACTTGCTGAAGGTTTTGCACATGGGGTTGCAAGCTAAGTGGGCTTAACCTTGGAGAAAACTCCATGGTTACGCGTGCTAGAGTTGGAGTAGTACTGGGATGGGTGACCTCCCAGGAAGGCCCAATGCTTCACCTGTGTGAGCATCATCTAGATGCAAAGAGTGTTAAGTGGACTATTCATTTTCATGAGAGATGGGTTCTTGTGAACCACTACTCATGAAACATGGGTCAATGAGTTTGACTCGAAAAACTACACAGTTGAATCCTGATAGCAAGATCATAATTTGACATTTGTTATGTTTAAGATTTGGTTAAAGAGTTGGTAATGCTAAATATAAAATTGAGCATATTGAAGTCATTTGAGATGTTTGAAAGGTACGTTTCAATTGGGTATTTAGTGTTACTTTTTTATCAGATTCATTCAGTTTGTTCAACTTATTTGTATTCATTTATAATATATTTGTATTTTAAAATTAAAATCTTAATTTTTTATATATTCTTTAGAGTAGAAGTATCCCGCAATCCCCAAATCCAGAAAAAGTTTTGGCATCCCCAAAATCTCAAAACACAAGTTATTACAAGCCTACAAATTATCTAAGTTCAAATAAATATATAAATGAATGGTACAAGCTAGCACAAATCCAGTTATGACCACAATACTGCACGTCAATATTAGAGCATTTCAATGATGTATGGTAAATTTGGCAAGCAATAAATATGCTCTGGACTCTAATCATCTAGGATAATATGTCAGCAGCCTTCAAGCTAGGGTACCTCTATTGCCATATCAATAATTGCAAATAAAAACGATGATTAATATTTTTTATGTTTTAGATTTGGTTAAAGAATTGATAATGATAAATTTCAAATTCCGCACATTGAAGTGGTGCCACAGGCTTGAAAGATATATTTTTACTAGAGAATTCAATATCATTTTTTTTTTAATTTTGACTTCATCTTTAAATTAATTTTAGTTATTTTAATTATTCAAATCTTAATTTTTATATATTATTTTTGTAGCCATCCCCACATCGTCCCCAAAATCCAGAAAAAGAATTGCCATCCCCAAAATTCCTTGCCTTAATTCAGAGAAACACTAAGTACCGTATATATACCTACAAATTAGCTAGTTTAAACAATAATGAATGAACGGTCTAGGCTGGCAAGCACCCAGTTATAACCACAATACAGCATGTCAATATTTGAACTTTTTAAAGATGTATTGCAAATTTGGCAAGTGTTAAATATAATATGGCTTAATTATTTTGTTTTCCTCCATTCCTTCAAGTTATATCATTTCTTTCTTAAATAATCGCTGGCACAGACCAATAATCAATACAGATTAATATTCAATTAATCAAGTTAGAACTCTGGTCCAAGCACAGTAGATATGATCACTACCTCCTAGTAGCAGTTTTGCTCACATGTAGATATGCAATATTCTGAGGGAAGGAAGTCGTGTGCACAATGCTTTGCTTAGGGCCATGCCACTTCTGAATACACAGTTAGCACAACACAACAAACACCTGACAGTGAGCAACTCTGCACTAATGTGTTTGACAACCATCAATGACAAACTCAACACTTGGGCATTGGAAACCCAAATGTTAGCAGTTCAACAATTGTGCACTCAACACCTAAAAATGAGCAACTCAACACTTTGTATCACCTAGAGTCCCAGATGCCTCAACCTCCCAAACACCTTAACTCCCAAACAGTTCGACTCCAGACAGCTTGACTGTGAATAGTGTTGTACCCAAACCAAATTTTTTGCTTCACTAAGGCATTTTGCTTAATTTAGTCTTAACTTTGTTAAACTGATGTCAGAAGGTCATTTTTGGGCTTTTCAAATATGGAGCTTGTGTCAGTTTCATGTCAGTCTGTTACTAAAGAATTTTGAGAAAAGTGAAAATCTGAAGGAAGATCGTCAAATTTTTCTATCTCTGGAGAGGGGAGCACATTTTCAAAAAGGAGCCCTATCTTTTAGGGGCTCAGATCTTGTTTTTAGGGTTTGTCACCTCAAGCAGACATTTGTCCAGCATCATGTGACCTTCACAACGAGCTATCAAGCCTGTCAAAAGGACCTGTTTTGCTCGAGTTACGGGAGGTATAGCGGAAAATGAGAGAAACGACAAAAATGGGTAACACTGGAGGGAAAAGAGCAGCTTTTGAGAAAGGCGCCCATCTTTTTGAGGGGTCAAATGAAGGTTTTTGACTAAATGCCACCCGACATGTTTGTCTCACAGTCATTCAGGCTTCGCAATGCATCCGTCAGTGGGTGAATCTGAGTTGCTGGACTGCCTAAGCCGCAGATCAAACATGGGGTTAAATCTTGGTCAAAATATCAAGAAAAAGCAAAAGAGCACATTTTCAAAAAGGCGCCTAAGCTTTTGAAGCCTTTAATGCCTTCTTTTTGGTGATCTCAGATTTTCAGCTTGTCTGTGTTATGTCCAGCTATCCGTTGCCTGTCTCCGTCTAGTCAGAAGTTGATTTGTCAGCCTGCAGTCGGAGTTTTAATGTTATTTTGGTCAGTTCCAGAAACGGCCATCTCTGGAGGGAAAAGAGCACCTTTTCAAAAAGGCGCCCTTGTTTTTCACCTCTCAGATGATGTTTTCTGAAGAAATGTGCCTTTGCAGTTATCATGTGGAATGAAGTTAGCTCCGCAGTGAGCCAGTTACCCAGTCCTGAAACTTTGTCAGTCAGAAGTTATGGAAGATTTGTTTTTCCCTTCGTACGAGATGAAGATGGAGAAATTTTGACTAAGTCTGAGAAAAAGAGCAGCTTTTGAAAAGGGCGCTTGGATTTTTGAGCCTTCAGATCTTAGTTTTATGGTCTACAGTCTCAAGGAGTCTTTTGATCAGTTTTTGTCCTGCTCTGCAATGCACTTGTCAGCCAGTCAATCGATGAGGTCAGTCAGCCAGTGTCAGGGATTGAACAGAGGTCCCAGAAGAGGTTCAAATTTCAGTTTTCATGAAAAATGGCTAAGTCTAGAGAAAAACGCCAAAAGTCAAAGATGGTTTTTCAAACTTAAAACCACATGTGCGCCTAAAAAAGGAAGTTTGGATATTATTTAAATATTTGAATTTTGACTTTCAGTTCAACTGAACGATTTATGGGTTGTCATCTCCAGTTAACATCTTGGCATGTTGAGTGCTTTTTCAGTTTTGCATGTTGAGTTGACTGATTTGCATGTTCAGTTAACTGACTTTGCATGTTGAGTTACTGTTTTGCATGTCCACTTAACTGAAGTGCATGTCAAAAGTTAACTTGAGCTTTAATGCATGGCGCATATTTGAGTTTTGTGAAGTTTTTGTGAAGTTGGCGCTTCAATATGGATTTTAACTTCAGTCTCTAAAGGTGACGCCTTAGTTAGGATTTCTAACTAAAGTTCCTAAAGCATGGATTTTGAGTTCTCAAATATGGCGACTTAATATGGACTTGTCAACTGGTGTTTGATATGCATGACGCTTTAAATGGATTTTGCAACTGAAGTCTTAAGATGGCGACTTTTAGTCTTAAAGCATGGCACTTTATTTAGGGCATTTTAGTCTTCAATTAACTGATTTGAGAGCCAATCATTGGCTAGGCGTGGATTTTTGAGGTCTAATCACAATTCAAGTGCCATTTTTAAGTTTGCATGCATTTGTTACAAATTTTAGTGATGAAAGTCTATTTATTCAAACTTAGTCGTCCATTATTCTTCATCCCAAGCTTAGAGAAATACATTCTTCTTGAGCAAACAGTGATTTGAAGGTGCTACAGGTGTTAGATTTCAGCGTTCTTTGTAGCAACAGATTCAGTTTGTTCAGAAGAAGAATATTCCAGACTTTGTTTTCAATTTGCATGCAGGTTTCATCTAATTCAAGACAGAGATAGGCGAATTCTACAGAAACAAAGCAAATAAAACCTACTTTCTTCTGTCTTATTTCTTCTATTTCTCATCTTAGGTACTTTCTTCGCATGTCAAAGAAATTCAGCATATTTTCAGAATTTGATCATCTGGGTTTGTGTACTTCAACATTTGCAGCAAAACCCATGTCTTAGATTTTTTCGAGAAAATTGCCCCGCAGATTTCATTCTGAAGCTCTGTGCTTTTTTCGGAGAATCTCTTTGCATGTGGGTCTGAAACTCAGTTTTTCGAATTTTTGTTGATCTAGGTTGTCTTAGAATTTGATTCTACACAAAACCCACGTTTCAGAAAAATTTTGAAAACATTTCCCGCCATAGGCCATTTTTAGCCTTGTCTAGAGATTTTCAGTGTTTTCGGAAAGTTGTCCAAATATATTCGACTTTACAGTCAAAAGTCTTCATTTTCAAAATACAGTTCAATCTCATTGATTATAGAACCAAATCGGTTCTTATACATGATTTTGTCAAAACTTCAGACACGGATTTAAGTCATGTTTATCCAGTGGTTAACCTGAGCAGTTTGGAGGGTGTTAGCAGCAATTCATTGAGAAATCTTGAACGTTTCGGGTTGCTGGCAGCAGCATCTATTCCCGTCACCGCTTTTGATCTCGAGTTTGTTCTTGCTTGCATCAAGCATTATGACTCGTCTTCACGACAAATCAGATCAGCTGATGGGAGAGTTATCTGCAGTCTTAAGCCAAAGGATGTAGAGAAATGCTTTGTTATTCCTTCTCGTTCAGATAATTTCACTGTGGTTATTGAGGCCTGTGAGAAGATATGGAATGGAGATCAAGAACGTTCACAGAGAAAGGTGGCTCAGGGATGGTTGAAGGTTCAGAAGACTAACATGCCTAAAAAGGTTGGTCGTGGTGAATTCAAGGACGAGTTTGTTATTCTGATAACTCTGCTTAATCGAGTTACAGGTCAAGAAGATGCTAGCACTTTCCGACCATGGATGTTTTGCATCATTTCCAGAATCCTTGATGGCACAAAACATTTTGATTGGGCTATGTTGATTAGTGATTGCCTATATCAGCAGATTACTAATTTTCTCAGGTTTCATGAGTTTCATATGGTGTCTTACTTGGTCTACTTAGTTGCATTTCAAGGCAGCTATAAACACCTAAAAACTAACGGGACTCTTGGTGTTCAGCTTGTTCACGAGTACTATTCTCAGTTGGAGTTTTCTAAATCTGAACAAGATTTCCGAGCAGTAAATGATCACTTTTCCATGAGGACAGTCAGAGATCTTGACAACAAAATACACATCCGTATTTCTACAGAAGCAAAATCAGCGATGGAGACTTGGGCAGATTGATTTATCCAATTCCCTACCTTCACATACATCCGGGTTTATGGATATGTTGGAGAGCCTCTGATGTTACCAAGGTATCCCTCAAACAAGATCATCTTCATGGAATTTCTCAGACAATGTTCACTCCTTTCTTCGCAGTTGTCATAAGTCTACAACTACTTTTCCATTCAGATTGGGCATTTTCACATGCAAAACTGCGGCAGATGCCAGGCATATGTCAACTGAGATGGAGAGATTCAAACTTAAGTTTCATACTGAGAGGCGTTCCTATGATCCTTTGGGTCATTATGCAGCTAGGTTGGAGCGAGGGATTGCACATAAGCTAGCACTTGAAGATTTCTGGTCTAATTGTGAAGATGAATTTGAGGTTCGTCGTCGTCACTATTGTAGACTCACTATTACTCAGCTCTCTGATTACCTATCAGAAGATGTTGATGGTCTATCAGATGATGATGAAGAGGTTCTTCTCAATTCATATGTCAAGGATCAAATTGCTCGGTAGCCACTTCGCTCACCAGATTGGTATGCCAAGGAGAATACTTCTATTGAGGATGTGTCTAGATCGATTATCAAGACCAACAAGCAGTTCTTGGAAAGTGAACGAAGGTGAAAGTCGGTTCCTGTTACAGAGCCGCCAGTGAATTTTTCTTCATTACCTTCTACTTCAAGGTCAAGGCCTCGGGTCAAGGCTATTGTGACGCCACCTGAAAGAGTTAGACTTAGTGGAAACACAAGAAAGAGGACTACTGGTAAAAGGAAGCAGAAGCAAGTAGAGAATGCACCTGAGATCCCAGTGGAGACAGTCATTCAAGCTGAGCCTCATGTTTCACCTCCTAGTTCAACACATGTGCAGCCTATTGATATAGATTCAGAGCCTGAGATACCAGTTCGAGCAGGATCAAAGACAACCGAACCACCACAAGTTGATACATCAGGGACACTCTCTCCTCGAATTGATAATATTGTTCAGTCTTGTTGGCTCGAGAAAAGTTTGGGGAGACAAAGGCGAGAACCTTCATACAATTTTGATTTATCTGAGTTCGATGAGCCTTATCAGAAGAGGTCGTACAAGAAAATCAAGAAGCAGGTGCATATCGAGAAGACTCCAGAGTCAGAGATTGTTATAGAGGTTTCTACTCCTCCAGAGGGTAAGAGCCTAGATGAAGTTGAAGTCGATGACTTTACTTTCACCAAGGCCAATCTTGGCAAGACCACTCGAGAGACAGACGTGAGCCTTCTTAAAATTGTCACCAATAATCTTGAAGAACGCATCACAAAGGATGGAGAAGATAAGGCACTGCTTAAAGCTGAGAACAGTCAACTGCGACAATATATCTCTGATCTTGTCCACAGAAATTCGAGTAGAGCGCCTGTTCTTCCATAGAATACACCTGCAGAACAACGAAAGTTGGATTAGTTAGTCAGTCATGGCAGACTTCTGGACAACTGGATTGAAAGCTTCATTCTTACAGGTCAGCGTCTTCTTATGGATTTGTATCAGTTGAGGAGTGATGCACATAAACTTCGTCAAGGCATCCAGCTGCTCGAAATTTCAGTTGCAAAGAGTTTGGCCAAGGATCAAGTTCTTGTATCTCAGTTGTCTGTTGCATATGATGCTTTGGAGCTTGATGAAGATAGACAAGGTTTTCACTTGGAAAGAGTAGCACCTTTTCGAAATGGAGATATGTGAAAAGATCTCTACCAAGTTGTTTTCACTAAAAGATAATGTTGTCGGAGCTCTTGCACTTGTCAGTGGTTTTGTTGTTCAGATCCCGTGTCATTATCTTCTTGAGGATGGCACATATATTGAATTGAACGTAGTGCAAGCTGAGTTCGAAAAGCTGATTCGTGATAACCTTGAGGGAGATCCTATGGCAGCTAAGTTAGAGAACATTTCAATGATTTCAGCTAGTTTCAAGAAGGCGGCTGAAGATGTCAGAGAATGCATGCATACGATCAAGGAGAGTGACAGGGAATTGAAGAAACAGATTGTTGTTTTGGACAGTGTTAAAGTTCCAGAAGACAGAGTGATTGATGAATTCTTGGTCGAGGTGTTGGACCGAGATGACTTGGAGTGATCTGCCAGTTGGAACCTGCAATTAGTTTCGAGGTTAGAGTCAAGAGCAGCAGTTAACTCGACTTTCAGTCTGCAGTTCACTTGCTGATTTCATACATGCTTATCTCTTCCTTGGGATTATCTTCACAGGAGTTAGGATTAGGGTTTTTAGTTAACTGAGGTTAGTGTTCCAATTAACTTTGCTTTCAATAAGGACGTGCATGCTTGCACATTGTCCATTTAGATTAGATGTACCGGTTAACTGATGGTAATTTTCCAGTTAACTATATAGTTTGCTTTGTTAGGGTTTAGCAATAAAATCTTGCATGCATTGCAAGATTGTAGTTGACTCAAGGTGATTTTAGGGTTCCGTACACCTTTTGATGTCTATAAATAAGAGCTTTTGCTCATTTGTACATAACTTTTGCACGAGAGAAATATATGTTGTGCCTACCTTGCCTTCAATATTGCTCGTTCTGTATTTGTTCATGTGTATTTACTGTTATGATGAATTGTTATGCCACTTGGGTTTCATGCAGTTATGATGGTGAATTCTTTCCTTAGTTAGATCAACTCTGTTTTGTGTTCAATAAACTTGTTCAGATTGAGCTGATAGATGTGCCACCTTGCCTTCAAGTTGAGAATCTATTCTTGTTTATCGTATGGTGTTTTGTGAAAAATAAACTTGTTTAGATTGAGCTGATAGATGTGCCACCTTGCCTTCAAGTTGAGAATGTATGCTTGTTTATTGTCAAATAATCATTCCTGCTCCATTTCCCCATGCTCTGTTTTCTTGAGGAAACTAGATAGTTTTAAAGTAGTTAGCTTAGTTGTAGTTAGTGATCTGTGAAACCAGAAAATACTTAGCTGCAACGTATAGAGTTTTCGAGAAAGCCTTGTGCCTCTTACAGCTGAGACAAAAAGACAGGATATAGTTTAGTTTATTTCCCTTTTCAAGTACTTTTGTCTGGCACAACGAGGGAGCTTCCCCTCCTAATTTGAAGAGCACTCATTGCGTAGTGTGCATAGCTGTCCGTACCAACCTATACTCCAGAGGTGTTAGTTGTTACGCCAACAAATAGCTCAACTCTCATACAGTTCAACTCCAGACAACTTGACTGCAGATGGCTTCATTCCCATATGGCTCAACTCCAGATGCTTTGTGATCCAAGGGTCATCCAATGTGTTCTATTGCATGTCCATTATAATATGGAAGGTCACTAGCTAATCATTATGTTGTCATCCAGGTGAACATCCCAAGCAAAATGGTGTGGATCATTAGTATCATAGCAGAGTATCTTATCTCGCAAAATCCTGCATCAATTCAAGGAGTTAGTATCAAAGACATACACCATTCTTCATTTGGTTTTCCACACCAATTCAGGGAAATGGTATCAAAGTAAAATTTACAGCCTCACAACATTCTACACCAATTTAGCGAATGTGTATCAAAATGAGTTCTTGCTTGACAAATGCCCATCATTGATTTCTAACCAATACACATGCATGTCTTCATTGTTGTAGTCATTGGAAAAGCATGCAAGAATCCAAAGGATATACAAAATCCCTAAACATGAACAAGCACCTGCTCAAGGATATACAAAATCTCAAAAGCAAGAAACAGCAATTGCAGGGTTGCATGGGGACACATCCCCCACCACTAGACCGTGTCCCTGTCCCCGTCCTCACCAGCATCCTCAGTACAGCAAGATGGCAGGGGACATCCCCTAGTCGTTCCTTGTCACTGGGGAAACCAAGGACACGTCATTTTGATACACATTCTACACCAATTTAGGGAATGTGTATCAAAATGAATTCTAACTCTATTGTTGAATTCTAACAATACACATGCATGTCTTTGTTGTTGTAGTTATGGGAAAAGCAAGCAAGAATCCAAAGAATCACCAAGTGAAAGAAACACTTTCAAAGTTCCCAAACAAGGACCAATGCCTTCAAGGATATACAACATCTCAAAAGTAAGAAGCAACAATTGCTCAGGTTATATGGGGACACATCTTCCCCCTCCCAATCCAAGTCCCCATCCTACCTAGCATCCCCAGTATACCAAGATGACAGGGGACATCCCCTATCACCAGGGACACATCCTCAAGATGACTAGGGATTTTTAAGATGTCCCTCAACCATCTCAGGAGCGGTATGAATTTTTTTAACAAAAACAAAATCTACTGTAGAAAGAGAAAATGTATGATTGCATACAATTGTCAAAAGAAAGCTTAAAAATTTGGAATGACTGCATATGGCTATAGAATGAAAGTGTGCAATTGTTGAATGACACATATGACTTTAGAATGAAAGTGTAATAACAACATACACTTCTTATTCTTTTCATTGATGGGAAATTGTTCAACCACATGCAACTGTGGAAAGAAAATTTATAGTCGTTGAATGACTACATACAACAGTGAGTGAAAACATACTCTTATTGAACAGCACCATACAGTTGTTACCCTTTTCATCAATAGGCAAGTCTATGACTGCATACAATTGTAGGAGAGCATAGAATTATAATGAAATAAGAAAAAATGTAATGGCATACAGTTGTAAACTGAAATAATGTATATGTCAAATGAGAACTGTCATGTCCCCTTCTCAGTGACATCTCTCAGACGACAGGATTGGCCTATCATACGACCCTCGTAGGCTGATGGACTGGATAAATATCTCGAGCTTGGCCTGGCCTCAACTGCTAGGATTGACTGCCTGCCTTTCGCCTGCTCGACCTGAGGTCATTTGCACTGCTATTTTTAGCCTGCAGGGACCACCGCGGCTTTAGCAGCTATCGCGGGCGGCACTGTGAATCACTTCAGAGTTCGCCAAGATCGTGACTAATCAGAAACTGGGATATGATTTTGGAGAAATATTATATTTAATTATATTGATTAAATATTAATTATTTAATGTTTATATTATAAAGTTATAATTTTAAATTATCACTTAAGTGATTGCCTTGAGGGGTGCGCCCATCATCAGAAGGGGCCAGTTTCACATTTGATTTAAATTAAAATATTCAGCTGAGAACTATGGAGAATTAAAAAGATTAAAATATGAATATTTTAATGAAAACCTATTCTTAAAAGAATCGCGCACCATTAGAGGGTTTTTGCATTGGGATTTATTGCCATTATATGAGATTATTGAATTTGATATTGATCAATTTTTGGTCTGAGCCTGAGACTTAGGGTTTCACGTTCGATTCCTTGGAGAACGAGCCATCTCCAGCGGAAAGCAGTTCAGAGAGTGTGCAATATCACTCGATTTATTGCCTACAGAGGTTTTCTTATTTCAGAGGAAACTACAGAGCTTCAGAGGAAATTACATCTTCAGTTATTATCAGTTATTTGCATCCGGATATCATCTAATAACCAGGGCGTACCATTTCAGAGACCTGAATACCAGTGTTTGTGAAGGCCGTACTTTCTAGTGGCTGCTTTCTGACAGGCCGTACAGATCTGACAGGCCGTACATCTTCTCTGGAGGCGTCTTTTGCACAGAGGGTGAAACGCCTTCTTATTTGGCTCCCTGTCAATCCCAGTAGTGGCGCATATCAGAGGATCATCATCTGGCATCTTCAAATTGGAGGGAAAAGGACTCATTTATTGCAGCCGTACCTTTCTGTACCTCAGCAGCAGCAAAAACCAGGTTTTTAAAATATTAAAAATTCTTCATTTAATTTGTTGTATGCATCTGGGTATCATTGTAATCCATAGAAAAGTTGAATAAAGCATACTGGCATCGATATTGTTGCATTTCCAGAGATCCTTGATTTTTAGTGAATTTATTAGCATTTATTGTCAAAATCGTACCTTCTCATTATTGCTTCAAAAACACAAAAAAACTCAAAAACCTAAAAACGTCAGAAAAACTTGAAATATGTCGATTGGAGAAGCGTGCGGGAAACAGGGTTCTGACTTAGTAGTGCTTTGTGAAGAACCATGGACAAGGTTGGAAATATAAAGCCTAAGTTGTTGTATTTCAGCCTTGAGGGCTGCTTTGTCTTCCCCATCCTTGAGCACTCTTTCTTGAAGGTTTTTAGACACAACTCTGAACAAACTGACATCCGTATGTCTGGTATTTTTACCAAGGTTAGCCTAAACCATCACAAAGTCGTCCATATCAACTTCATCTTTGTTCTTGTCTTTTGGGGGTATTGCAGTCTCCATGACTAGCTCACCATCAGGGTTCCTATCAAAGTGAACTTGCTTCTTTGCTTTCTTCTTAGGAGGTTCCTGATAGATGTTATCAAGGTCGTCAAAATTCACCTGATATGAAGGTCTTCTTCTTACCCTTCCCAAGGAGTTCTCAAGCAAAGACACAGTAGTATCTTTACTAACTTCTTTGGGAGGTACAATTGCAACCTCTTCATCTTTTCAATATCTAGGTCAATATGGATTGGTGAAGACCCTGTCAGTGGTATAGAATCATGTGCTATGGGCACTTCTTCTGTCTCCTTCTGAGGTATAGGCTCTTCTGAAGGAGCTTCTGCTTCAACCATTGATGGCTCCTGTATGACTATACCTAAGAAGTCTAGCCTCCTTACATTTTTGGTTGACTTGCTGCCCTTCACACCATCTTGAGACTGACTTACGCCTTTCCCTTTTGATTGTGCTTTGAAAGAGGAGGGAAGTGATGACTGTACCCTTGGCGGCTCTGCTGCTGGTATGGACTTCTTCCTTTTGAGAACTAGGAAGACCTTGCTATGTTCGAGGACTTGCCTTGTCCTTTCTTCGACTGAGAGGGATTCCTTATTAGCCCAGTTGACTTGAGGAAGGGGCTGATCTTCAATTCTCTTCCGAGCATACATTGGGAGTAACACATCCTCATCATCATCTTCCTTCGACATCCTCTGATAGGCAATCTTAAATCTGGTGAAGAATGAGCCTACTGTAACTACGCCTCCGCACCTCGAACTCATATGTACAATTGGCCCAAAAATCTTCAAGGGCAGATATGTGAGCATAGTTTCTCTCAAGTCGGCCAACGTAGACACCATGAGGATCATATGATCGTCTCTCGCTGTAAGGCTTGAGACCAAGTTTGTCTAACTCATCTCCCATGGTTTTAGCATCTGCTGCTGTCCTGCATGTATAGATTCCCAGTCCCAATGGAAAATTGAGGGTGGGTTTCTTTCTATTCCTCAAGAATGTGTGGACATCATGTGCCTGCCTTAAGAACTCCATGAAGATAACTTCGTCAGATGGGTACCTTCGTAGCTTGAGCGGAGCACCGGAATAGCCATAGACTCCAAGATAGGTGAAAGTTGGAAATTGTATGAATCAATCTGCCCACTCCGCCATCACTGCCCTGGCAGTGGATGAGATACGAACATGCAACTCATTGTCCAGGTCTCGCACTGTGTGAATCAGGAAAGCCTCACTCACCCTCTTATAATGATGCAATGACTTGGTGAATTCCAACTGAGGGTAATAGTTGTAGATATGCTGTATGTTAAGAGATCCTTCAGTGTTCAACCTTTTGAATTGACCCTGGAAGGCCACCAAGTAGACTAGGTAGGAAACCATGTGGAACTCGTGAATCTGGAAATATTTTGTTATCTGCTGATGGAGGTTGTCACTGATCAAGGTGGCCCAATCATAGAACTCGGTCTTCTTCATGATGTGGGATATGGCGTAGAACATTCAGGGTCGAAACTTAGTAGCATCTTCTTGTCCAGTTACCTTGTTGAGCAAGGTGATTATGATGGCAATCTCATCTTTGAACTCCCCTCGCCCGACATTCTTAGGCAAAGTCTTATGTTTTTCCTTCATCCACCTCTGTGCAATCTTCTTACTATACTTGTCTTTGTGCATTTCCCATATCCTCTCACATTCACCCTTTGAGATAGTGACACTTTCAAGCCAAGGAGGAATGGACAAACATTTCTCAATCATATCAGGTTTCAAACTGCATATCAATCTGCCATCAACTGATTGAATCTCCCTTGTAGCCGGATTGTAATGCTTGATGCAAGCGATTACGAACTCAAGACTCTGAACTGATATAGGAATAGACACTGCTGTGAGGAGTCCAGAGTGTCCCAAATTTCTGATTGTAGTGTTGCCTGTGCTCTCCAAAGCACGTACCTACTTGATGTGATGCAAGTCTGTCTCAGCTGTTTTGATGTAATCGTGATAGAGAGTTGATTAGGTCTTGAAAACATTAGGAATGTACTCTATTCTGAAAACCTTGAAGAATGACTGTAAACTTGCCTTGGTTCAGACAAGTTTTGAACAACTTTCTATTTTTAGAATGTTGGTTTTTCTTCCTCCAACGGACAAATTTTTTGAAAAATTTTCTGAGATATGGGTTTTGCTCATAATTTCGTTGCATGACAACCCATATCGTCCGTTTTTGAAAATTTTGATTCTAGACTGAAAAAGCAGCAAACCCTAATTTCTTCAATTTTTCACGAAAAAAGTTGGCACCTAGGTTTTGTTCAGAATACAATTAGAAATGGACCCAATTGATCAGACTTGATAAACACTGAGGGCTGATCGAAAAACCAGCCAACCCTAGAATTTGAAATTTACTTGAAAAAAGCTGTGAGATGGGTTTTCTTCAGAAGACTGATTTGAGAGGACCTAGATGATCAAAAATTGAATGCACTGAGGATTTCACTGATATGCAAATAAAAAGCAGCCAACCCTAGAATTTGAAATTTGCTTGAAAAAAGCTGTGATATGGGTTTTCTTCAAAAGACTAATTTGAGAGGACCTAGATGATCAAAAATTGAATGCACTGAGGATTTCACTGATATGCAAATAAAAAGCAGCTGCTGCAACTTGATGAACTTCTTGAAAACATTTTCAGAAAAATGAGATGATAAGACCCAAATGGCTCAAAATTGAAAATCTTGGCCTTCTTCAAAAATCTGATCTTCTGGATGAAAAAGCATGAAAAAGCAAGGCCTTATGCTACTAGTCTGAAAAAATTAATGAAGAATCAGCAAACTTGAGTTCTTGAAACATGAAATATAACTTCAAATCTGCTGCTCCACCCTTCTCCTTTGAATGCTACCTGCAAAAATAATGAAAATTACATGAAAGAGAGGTGTTAAATAGACTTAGGGTTTGAAATAGGTCTGCTTTCTTTTGCTTTAATCTTCAAAAACCCTAAAATTGGCCTGTTCAATGAACTTGGACATTCTCTTCATCTCTCAATTTTGAAAATTTTGAAAATTTCGAAAATTTCACTAAGGCATTGAAAGTTGGGCACCCTTCTTGGCTAGGGGCACCAACTTCATTCAGACAACCATTTTTCTGAGTTTTTTTTAAATTTTCTTCCATTTTGACACTTAGTTTGATCCTGATTTCTAGATGTTCAGTTGATCCGGTGGACGAGCTGAATGATTCATCACGAAGCTTGACTGAATCTGGAAAGATCGTTCTGGAGGCATCTTCAACTAGAAACTTCATTTAGGCCTTCAAAATCATGGGAGCCTATCCTCTCCAGGGGCGCCCATTTTGTCCAAAGCTAGCCATTTTTCTGATTTTCAAGTTCTTCCTTTTCCCTTTGATTTTATGATGAAATCTCTTTTTCGAGAGCTTCACTGATCAAATTGGCCAACTGACTGCTTCGTTGGATAGCTTAGCTGAATCAAATGAGGTGGTCCTGGAGACTACAACTGTAAATTCCATCATTTAAAGCTTCAAAAACTTGGGAGCCCTTTCTTTTCAGGGGCGCCCAACTTAAGCAGACTTAGAATATTTTGATTTTCTTCATCACTTTCTCTTATACAAATGATCCGGCCTAATCTGATGATCCGGAGTTCGGATTGGCTGATGGCTGGACTCGTTACGGAGCTGACAGGATTTAAAATCTCTGGGAATGCTAACTGCAAAAAATTCCATTAGAGGCATCAAAAGCTTGGGCGCCCTTCTTGGCTATGGGCGCCCAACTTCACCATACTTAGAATATTTTCTTGTATTTTCACCTTGCTTTTGAATTTTGAAATTTCACTTTTGCCAAACCCTTTGTTCAGCCTTTTGCATCTGACGACTGCCAACTTCGATTGATGTGTTGATGATCTCATTGGAAAGCCTATTCAAATTTGAAGAAATCAAGCTGGAGGTTCTACTGGTAAATTTACCTATTTAAGCCCTCAAAATCAAGGGCGCCTATCTCCTTCTGGGGTGCCCAACCCCTCCAGACTTAGCCATTTTCTTGATTTTTATCTTTCAGAGTTGAAACCTTCATTCTGTACCTTCAACTTTGATCTGGATTTGTCAGAGATTGGCCAGTTGGATGCCCTGAAGAAGATATTCGTTGCAAAGCAGACTGAAATCTAAAGAGATTGATCTTATCTGCAAACCCTAACTGCTAGATTTGGCCTCTCAAAAGTTGGGCACCCCTGGGCACCTAGGGCGCCCAAAGTTCCCAGAATTAGTCAAATTTTGGTGATTTTCATGTTTTTCATTTTGACTTCTATTTGGATCCTCCCTGTTTGATCTTGAATTCCGGATGATTATATGATCTGATGACTGTACTGCCAGATCCATTGTGGAGCTGGAAGGAAACTGAACAACCTTACCTGGAATCTCAAACCCTAATTTCATCATCTGGTGCACTAAAAAGATGGGCGCCCTTCTTCACCTGGGACGCCCAAGTAGAGCAAACTTAGTCAAAATTTCACTGTTTTCACCTTCTTCCTCGTTTCTTCATGCTTGCTCACCAACTCACCTACTGTTGAATGTTTGAGTGTTGAATCTAACGCCTAGCAGCTGACTGACCTCCATTGATGACCTCGAAGCTCCTGATATACTTCTGAAAAAGCAAAATAGACCCACTAGGGCAAAATTGATCTTTTTGAGATTTTGACTGCACCAGCTTGATATGGAAGTATTTTGAGCCAATCAAAATCAATTTGAACTCTAACAGACCAATTTCTATTTTTAGAAAGTTTTGTCAGTATTCGTTTCAAAAAAAACCCTGAAAAAGTTTCTATTTTTAGGAAATTTTTAAAAATAGCAATTTTCCTAAAAAGTAGGGATGAAAAACTGAGATCTGGGTTTTGTAGATTAGGTCGCTCTGAGTAGACCCAGATCATCAGATTTTGGAAATTTTACATTTTAACCCCTCATGCAAGACATGCACACCCAAATTTTGACCTTCTTGAGTTTTGACAGATTTAACAAGACTTTTACTCACTTCTTCAAAATGTATAAGTGTAACAAATATTTTAATTTTGGGGTACAACAAGTCTTCAGTGGCACTAAGCACCGCAAAGGCGAGATATGTTGCAGCTTATTATTGGCTGACTCAGAAGCCAGTGTGTAGCCGGGAAGCTCCTTGCAGGATTGTTTGGACCATAGTTGGCACACTCGTCAAAAACTCATTTTTTTGAAAAATGAGTATTAGCGAAAAGAACTCGCCGTTTTTTTGGAAAGTTTTTGTCAAAAAAACAGCTAGTTTTAAAAAAAACCCGCACGATCTGGATATGAAGCCCGCGGCCGACCAAAAGTTGATTTCATTTGGTTTTTTTGAGTTGTTCTCACTCTTGGCAGAGCAAAAATCCAGTCCAAAGCATTTTGCACCATTTTTCAGTGATTTTGCACCAAGTAGACGAGATTTGAATGAGATTTTCATCGGATTTCGAAGGCAAATTGGATTTCCAAGTAGGTTTTCTGATTTTTCTAGTTCTTTTTTTAATTTTTTTATTTTCTTCATTTTTGTTGATTGTATGTTTAAAAACCATCATGAATCAACTATAAAATAGATTTAGATACATTTATATTGTTGAAAAGAAGATTTAGATTCATCAAAACAAGAATTTGTGACACTTTTTGCTGTTTTTTTACATATTTTGCTGATTTTTTCATTTTTTTGAAATTTTCTTCAAACCCTAATTTTTTTTATTTTGATTCTTCTTGTTTGTTGAAAACATGTTTAAAATCATATATTAGCTTCATTTGTTACTAATTTAAAGTAATTTTCAGATTTTTACATTTTTTTCACATTTTTTGTAACCCTAGTTTATTATTTTCTTTTATTAATCCATTTTTTTTATGAAAATGTTTAGAATCTTTAGATTAGTTTAAATTTTCCTAATTTACAGTAATCTATTTTGATTTAATCTAATTTAGCTTGTTTTTATCAGCCCCATCGGCGTACGGGAATTGCGGGGAGCTGGCAGAGCACTCGTCAGTGAGAATAGAGATCACCGGCGAAAATATGAAGGTGGAACTGGATCGATTAGTATTGCATTCGTAGCAAAATGTATGCCGTTTGAGCTCAATCGCCTCAAATACCACGCCGCGAGGCATCCCTAGACGTGATACTAAGGCTTGCATAAACACCAATGAGGAAATAAAAAAACAAATGAACGCAATACTTTCCGCTGCAGAAGAAAAAAAGGTGCAAAGAGTGAAGGAAAAAGCGGCAATGCAAGCTGCCATAGCTTCTTCTCAAGGTGTTGCAGCCAGCTTTGATTCACTGTCAGATGATGATGATGATGTAGTAGCCGGCATAGTGGGCTCTCTTCGTGGTCCACGTGTGCGAAGACAATCATTGCAACCCACCACCACCTCCATCCCTTCGACTACCTCTGGCTCTAGTAGAGTACCAGGGGTAGGATCCCGATCAACACCTATGGCCACGAGTTCACGCATTGGTGATTTTTTTGTGCCTAGAAACACACCTGGTGCACAACCTTCTTTAGAGGCAACTGGGTGGAATAAGGAGGTGCATGAGCATGCAGATGTTGCTTGTGCTGATTTTTGGTACTTCAACAACATCCCTTTCAATGTGGCAACCTCACCTTACTGGCAAAATTTGGTGACCACATTGATAGTTGCAGGGAAAGGCTACAAGGTGCCTTCACGAAAGACTTGAGTGGGAGGTTAGTTTATGTTCTTTAATTTATGTTTTTTAAGTTTAATTTATGATTAATTTAAGCTATTTTTTTGTTGACAAATTAAAATTGTGTGCTTAATTTCTCTTTGTACTTGTAGGTTGCTTTCTAATGCAATTGAAAGGGCAAGGGCAGCGAAGAAGAACAAAGAGAAGAATGGAAAAACTATGGCTGCACTATTCTTTCTGATGGGTGGAAGGATGGAAAAAACCGTACCATCATTAATTTTTTGGTTTCTTGCAAAAATGAGGTGGTGTTCTTGAAATCCGTGGATACCTCCAGCAAAGTAAAAAATGCAGAAAATTTGGCTAGAATGTTGGAGCAAGTGTGCATCGAGGTTGGGCTTGAAAATGTGCTGCAAATTATAACTGACAATGCAGCGGCATATGTGGCAGCAGAAAGAATCCTCCAAGATAAACACCACACAGTTTTTTGGACACCATGTGCTGCCCATGTCCTTGACCTTCTTTTGGAGGACATAGGAAAATTAGATTGGGTCACACCAACTATAGAGGATGAAAGAAGGATCACTAAATATATCTACAATCACCCTTGGGTTCTCAACTTGATGAGGGAGCACACCAATGGGAGAGAATTGGTGAGACCTGGTGTTACAAGGTTTGCAACGCTTTTCTTAACGTTGCAAAGCATTTTTGGTGCATTGACGGCTTTGAAACAAATGTTTGTGAGTCAAGCATGGGTAGACTCACCTTATTCAAAGAAGCCAGAAGGAGAAAGAGTTCAAAACATTGTCTTCGAGCCCCTCTTTGCACAAAGAGCAACAGAGATTGTGAAGGTAACTTCAAAACTTTGAGTTTGAATCTAAATTCAAATTAAATATATTTCTTGAAGTTAATGTCTTTCATTGTAAATTTGTAAATTACTAAATTGTAACTCTAATCCTTTTTTGCATTTTTAAATTTTTATTGTAGGTGTCAGAGCCCTTGGTTAGAGTGCTTCGCTTGGTGGATGGGGCTCAAACCCCAATGGCGTATCTTTATGAGGCCATGGATAGGGCCAAGGAGGCTATTAAAAGTTATTATAAGGGGGATAGCCTCAAATTTGATCCCATATGGGAGATTACCGATAGGAGGTGGAACAATCAACTCCACCAACCTATCCATGCAGCAGGGTACTTCTTGAACCCCTGTTTCATCCATTCAGGCACCTATGCAGATCCTACTGGAGAGGTTATGGAGGGCCTCACTACTTGCATTCAGCGGATGACATCCACACCTGATGAGGCAGACTGCATTGTTAATGAATTGCAGAGTTATAGAGAAAAAAGAGCAGTATCTAGGCTGCCACCAGGTATAAAATTTGAAATTTACAAGTTACAAAAATTAAAAATTGATAATTACAAGTTACAAGTTACAAGTTACAATTTACTAACTCTTTTTTTGTTTGTTTTGTAGATGTTTGGTGGACAAATTGGGGTGGAAAAACCCCAAATCTTCAAAAATTTGCCCTCTGTGTCTTGAGCCAGCCTTGTAGTTCGTCCAATTGTGAGCACAATTGGAGTTTGTTTGAGGCCATCCACACAAAGAAGAGGAACAAACTCGCTCAAAAATGCCTCAATGACCTTGTGTATGTGCAATATAATCTTCAATTGCGCAGAAGAAAGGTAGAGGAAATATCATATGATGATCCAATTGATTTGGATGAGATAGATCCATACAGTGATTGGACAGGGCGAGCGGAGTAGCCTCCATTATTTACTGAGGATGAGATTTATGATTTAGAGTGACAGGCAATGGAGGAGGGTGGATTTGCATTCTCATTGGACGACCTTGAGGATGACCCTGAGGAGGAGTCATTGCCAGTGCCACCACCAGTAGTTGCAAGAGGATCTACATCTAGGATGGAGGTTGAGCCACAGGCACAGCAGGAGCAGACTCCTACAATTAGACCCTCTTCCGGTCCCTTATTGAGATCTAGACATGGGAAGAGGAAGATGTGATTCATGTGAATTTGTAAAAACTGAAATATATTAATGTTTATGTAGTATTTACTTTCAGTTTTACAAAAATAATTTGCTATTTTCATTTTGTTTCAGACTATTATCATATCAGCGATTGAGCATTCCACATGAGGATGCCATTTTGTATCCAATTTTCTTTCAAATCAATCAAATACTGCTTGTTTCTTATATATACTCATTTATTGACTCATTGGATGCATCTTATCTTTGAATTTTGCAAAAAAAATGCATTTTTAGTGAAGTTTAAGCAATTTTTTAATTTGCCGAGTTTTTGCCGAACCGAGTTTTTTGGGATTGTCGAGTACTTGCAAATGCCGAGTATTCCAACTATGGTTTGGACAATCATTGGAGTCGACTATCATTCATTGTGATAATCAAAGTTGTGCGAAGCTTTTTGTCAACCCAATGTTTCATGACAGAACAAAACATGTTGAGATCAAAAACCACTCCATCAGAGATATGGTATTCAGGAAAGCTATCCAGTTGAGATATATTAGCACTGATGAGTAGATGGCTGATATTCTCACCAAGCCTCTCTCCAGAGCAAAGTTTGTGTACTTTCGAGACAAGCTTGGCATTGTGGAGAATGAAGCCCTAGCTGAGAGGGAAACTCAGCATCAGTGATCTTCTGTGATTTGCTTTAATGCATTTTTCTCTGTGAGAGAAATTTGAGGTGAAAGCACTTGTCTAATGCATCTTTCTCTGTGAGAGAAATTTGAGGTGAAAGCCCTTGTTTCCACCCTCTGGGAGTAGCCATGGTGGATGTCATATTGAGCAACTTTGTGATGGGCACTTGTGCACATGTTCTTTCCATACATGGGAGTAGCCATGATGGACAATATCACGTTGAGTGACTCCATGATGAGCTCTTTCCACATATGGGTGTAGCCATTGTGGATGTCATGTTGAGAGACTCCATGACATTGGATAGCTGGCAGTATTCCTCCCTAGCTGAGAGGGAGTGTTGATGTTGCAGCATCGGACCTCAACTTCCAGCCCCGACTTATGAAGCTATAAATTAAATATAATCTTATCGGCTATTTAATTTATTGGAGTCGATATTAAGTGAAGAGGCGCTTCACTTGGAGAACAAAATGATATTTAATTATTGTTAAATAAAAATTGTTTGAGGCCGACCTCTTCACATCCGCCACCTTTATGGAGACAACCTTTCATATGAGGCCGACCTCATTTATTGAAAGGAGGCGATCTTCTCCTCATCACATATATATAAGAGATAGTTATTGTTCATTTGAGTATTCAATATTCTTTCTTATCCATTATAGTTCGATTGATAGAAATGCGAATTCATTCAAGAGCAGATCGAAGTCTACAAGGAAGGTTGAATCTTGTCATTAATAAGAGCAATATTATCATCAAGAGGTTGCATCAGTTTGGTGTTGTTATTTGGCCTTGTGATCGGCCTCATTGTAAAGAGAATTGCTGATTATTATTCAATATATAAGTGATATATTGTTGTTGGGTTTTCCTCCCTCAAGTTGGAGGGTTTTCCCAGGGTATATGATGTGTCTATTTGTTTAAAATTGAATTAACTCTGCTTATCTAACTTCTGATCCTAAAACTAACAAATTTTTCTAAGGTGAAGGGTGTAAAAGGGGAATTTGCAAGGGGGTGCAAATTCAATACTATACATTTTTCCCCCACTTTAGCAAACATGAGTGCCAATGAGTGTTTGGTAAAGTAGGTCGAAAAAGTTCCAAGAAAATATCCCTGAACCGTCGAGGAAGTAGACCACAATCTGGCGTGCTCGAAAGTGCAGGGCAGGCATATGGCTCCACAGGTACTCTCTCTTAAGGAGGATTGAACAAAGTGCACCAAAGGCCCGTAGAACAATGGTGGACATATCCCATAGGATGTAAGCGCTTCATAGGTCCTCGGACTTGCAAAGAAGACACCCCACAGGTACTCTCTTCTGGAGGAAGCTCATTGTAGGGGGGACTCCATAGAGTCGGATTGGAAAGCAGCTTCACAGGAACACCTGCAAAGCAACACGTTAGAAAACAAAAAGCCACGCAAGCAAGCAAGCAGACAATCACGCTAACAGTAAAAAATTTGAAGGAAGAGCTTTCAAAGGGCTCCCTCGGGAACCCTTCAAAAAAAAAGGGGTCCACTCAAGGGACACTCTATTTCAAAGTGCAACAGTATTTTTCGCAAATCAATTCAATATCAAGGAACCCTTTTGAAAAATTTCACTTCATCAAGGAATTCGAAAGGCAAAAAACCCCCTCGCAAGGGGAAAATCGCGACCTCTCCCGCAAGAAAAGGTGCTCCCTCCTCGGAAGAAAGTTTCTCAAATTCTTTCTTTACGAACCCATGATGAAAGAAAAGTATTCTGCTAGGGGTCCTTATTGAGGAATGCATTTTTTGAAAAATATTTTGAAGATAAAGATTTTCAAAAAGATTCGTTGGCCACCGAATGCGTCTTTTGAAAATTGAATCAACACTAGAGCCCCCCCTTAGGATGGTGCATGCCGAACACAAAGGCACATGACATCCTAAGGAGAGAAAAGCAAGAATGAAAAGGAAAGTGATGCTGTAGCCTGCAAAACATAGCAAGATGTAACCCTAGTAATGTTGTTGCACATGCGAGGGACAACACATAAGTACCACAACATCACGAAGCAAGGAAGAGAGAAAAATGTAGAGAAAGTAAACACGATAATATAACGAACAAGAGATAAGGGGATCTGATATTTTGGAGTCACAGATGCTCATAAATATATATAAATAAGTATAATAGTATATAAATGAACTGTCATCAACCCCCTACTATATCAAACCATGTGAAGAAGGCATATGAAGAAAAATTAAAAATTAAAAAATTGGGTCAACATGGAAGGGAGGCCTAAATGCCCCCAACACTTTGCATCGTCCCCAATTGTCGAAAATTAGTACACGACAAAGACAATTCAATTACTAAATTTAATAATTTTCTTTGCCACACATTATAGAGGCAAAATGAGAGTGTCAACCAAATTATCAAATAAAAAAAATTCATGCAAACATTAAAGCATTGAGGAGCATCATAAACTATTCAAAATTATTCAAAAAAAAATGTAGTATTTACTAATGCTCTTTAATAGGGAAAACAAATAGAAGTTTCACGACACAAAAACACTCTCGTAGCCAAGCACCTACGAGGGTAACAAGGGTCATCCAGGAACACACAATGCAAGCACGAGGGAACACAATACACACACACACACAATCTAATCTACAAATAAAGAAGAGGTTCCCCTCTAGTCCTCATCAACCAAGAGGTCGTCGTTCTCCCAATCTAGATCACTGTAAGGGGAGGGCAAACGAGCCTGCAAGCACGGAATATCAAGGGGGGTACCCTTCGACCCTCCTGCAACACGAGCCAAGGGAGAAGGCCCCTCAAGGTCTTCTCCCCTCGATTCCTGTGAGGTGAATGCCAGCGATTTCGCAAAAATCACCAATAGGGTCGGGACCTCGTCCACAGAGTTACACATGCACTTTATAGGAGTGCCATGCGTCAACTGAGTGGGCGAGGTAGGTGGCGCCCGAGATCCATTGCTAAACTCACTAAATGATTCAGGAGCAGTGACAAACTCCGAGGACATCGGGGCTTCCTCTGTCACTAGGACAGCACAAGCCAATGGAGAACCATTCTCTAAAGAAGGCGAACCCTTCTTCCAACCCCCATTGCTATCAGGGTCGTCCTCCATCTTCCACTTCATTGGAGGATGCAAAATCTCCATAGATGAAGTAGAGGGCGTGGAGGAAGAGGAGAATACTACGGCAAACACCACCAAGATATTCAGCATGTCCATAGGTTTTGAAAACAATGGGATTTCTAGAAGGGACATCAAAAGGAGAGGCTCAACCGAAGGAGCAATGAATACCTGCACCCTCTTCTGGTGAGGATCGTTCACGCTTGTAAGGGGAGTCGGAAGCAAGACTAAGGCTAAGGAAACTAGAGCAAAGAGGAAAAAAGAGGACACAGCAGAAGATGCCGAAGTAGGAGTTGTCGGCTCCTCTTCCTTCTTTTGCAAGGCGGCCTGCTCAGTGCCAAAGCCTTCCCCCGACGCTTGCGCTCATGTGCAATGCAGTTTCTACAACTCTGGGAGCTAGAGGCCACAACCTGAGAAGGGACGAAAGACTCCTATTCGACCATCAAAGTATCCATCACAGTCGTTTCCGGCGGAGGGAGGGACTCCTGGACGGGAATAAGAGGAAGAGACGGAGAAGATGATGGAACAACTATAGGAGGAACAGGCTCGAGTGCCTCGGTAGCGGGCCTCTTCCCATTCACTACCTTATAAGTAGGAGCAGCAGGAGGCTACAGAGGCCAAGACATAGAGGATGCTCCATAAGGACCCTTCCCCTTACCATACAAAATAGGCCAAGGCACCGTGGGTAAGACAGGAAGTTCAAATGCTGGACGCTTGGGCTTTCGCCAAGCAGGCACCATCGAACTCCCTAGTAAGCGCATAGGAGCGGAAGTTGATGGCGCCGCAGCAAGGCGAGAGGAAGCAGCATGCGGAACAGCGGAGGAAGAAGAAGAAGAAGGGCCCTAAGCGCACTTCTCTTCTTCCCTTTTTCGAGCCAAGGCAGCCTCGCAATTTTCCTTCAAGAAAGCTCTATGCGAAATGGCATAGGGAGAAGGAGGGTATCTCACCTTAGGCGTTATGCCCCCACTCTTGAACTTTACATAAGTTCGGTAAAAGAGGTCCATCCTAGGAGGAAGCGAACCAATAGGGGCAGTCCAAAAGTGATCCAGTGAGCAGCCCCCACATGCAATCGATGGTCTGTAACTGATGTCGTGGACTACATGCACCGAACCCTCATGGGAAAACTTCAGGCACTTATGCACTACCGAGGGAACTGCATTCATAACAACCAACCAGGGGATGCCTAGCTTTACCTTGAACAGTTTGAACCCCAGGATGATGTCAAAGAGTGCATTTACAGTTCTAGGCCCAACTAAGACTGACAAGGTGATGCAACCAATGGGAGGAATGGAAAGCCCATCGTGTGTATGAATAGTGCTCCAAGATTCATCATATCCATCCTTGTGTAAGAAATTAATCAACATAATCTCCTCTGTAATGACATTCACCCGACATGTAGGGTCAATGAGAACACCCGTTACAGTATTTCCATTGATACATGGGGGGATGTATAAGGGAGATGGTTCTCTATTAGAGTTCATCAACAAATCCTGCGAGGTGAATGTTATGGCAAGAGATCCACTCGCAAGTTGCGCAGATGGGATGGGTAGATGTAAGAAGGACGCCATTTCTACATACACTAAACAAAGCTTTCACAAGAGACCCCAAGGGTTTTACAGTTAGACGGTGACCCACTCAAGGTTTCGTTCTACAATGTTTAGGGAACCTTCCAGCTACGCCACTAGGGGTCATAGGTTGGGATGCAAGGCTAGGGGCCTCGCAACACTCACACCCACAACACTCCTAGGATACAAGGAAAGGGTCTTTCAGCAATGCCAAACGGAACCAAAATGGTTCACATCGGGTTCACCAAAATGTAGAGGGGGACCGATCCCTCAACGACTCCAAGTCAAAGAAAGCCGAGAGTTGAAGGCTGCCCTAATCTACCTCAAGTTGGACAAGTGTTTGATGTTAGCGTTAGTGCTTCTACCACTTTGCTAACCCAAGAGTTTTAATGGGGCTAAACGAATAGGCTTCTGGAGTTCTAGTCATAATTCTATCAACTCTTAGTTAGTGGATAGCTACGCAAAAAAGGGACGACAACGCGGCATGCTAGCATCTCACAAATGTGTTGTCATCCATATGGTCAGACAATGAAAAGGTACAAACAGAGACTACCAAAAGCCTACTAACAGTCTAGTGGTTGAAGTTTAAAGTGATGGCTAAAATGATAAATGACAGAATAACTATAATAACGCGAAAAATGATATAGGAAAAATAAGAACGAAGATGGTAAAGATACAACTCACGGAAAGTCCAGTTCTCCCGCAAGCTCCACACAAACGAGTACCTACACACAATAAAGAGGGGAAAAATGTTGGGGCTGTTTCAGAGCTTGCCGCAGTCAAACCCCCTGTTTTGGTGTTTCCACCTCCACGAACAGCCAGATAGATAGAAAAGTAGAAATGCTATAAAGAAAGTATGCTAGAAAGGAAAATATCGAACACTACAAGAAACACTATGCTACTCAAATCCAACAACGTAAAAGCAAGTGAACAATACCACCCTCAACCAAAGGCACTCAAGGCCAATGAGAGAGGAATGCAAGTCTACAACTATGGCAAAGTCGACATGGCTGCAACGATACTAAAGGAGGTCTCGCAAGACACCAAGTTGCAGCTTTTGTGGTAGATGTGACGAATGTTGTGATGTTGGAATAGTGAAGCCAATAGTGCAGCAAGTAGCTCAAAAGCGTGAGAATGTTGCTCAAGAATTGTGTCCAAAGTGTGTAAAGATGCCAAGAGTGTGAATTAGAATGACGAATAGCCATTTGAAGATCAATTAGGAGGGAAAGAGTCGTTCAAAGGTCGGTTGAAGGGGGCAAGGGCATTACGCTTCGTCACCAATGGAGAATGTAACGCCTCTGCAGATTCTAGAGGCAAGAATCCTGTTAGAACGACAGCGCGCCGCGCAGACGTCCGCGTGCCCCACACGCATCCCCAACAAAAATTCCTCCATCGACACTAAAAACAAGCACCAAGTGGATGGAGTGCGGATGGGTGATGTGGATTTACATGGTTGGATTTGATCTTTCTAAGGTGAAGGGTGTAAAAAGGAAATTTGCAAGGTGGTGCAAATTCACTCCTATACAGGTTCTAATACGAATTCAAGTCTAGAATAGCCTTGGGTTTGCTCAAGGTCCAGCCCCAAATCCCAAATGAGGACTCCCATTCAATGAAACTCTACAAACATCAGCTCATGTCAATACCAATTTTTAAAATGAAGAGGACATACATATTACAAAATCAAAGAAAGTTAAACATATCAAACCAAATTACATTCCACCCGATATATCTGAATGTAGCTACACATAATTTCAATATTCTATTAATTGTAAATGTTTGTCTCTAGCATATCATAAGGATGGTAGCATATATGATGTGCTAAAGACATTTACAATTAATATCATCTATTGTATATACACAAATGTTTACCATAAATAGTATATTAACATTATATATATATATATATAGATATATAGATTATACATAATATAAAATATATAATATCTATAAATTATAGATTATTAATTTATTTATATATTTATTGATTTTGATTATCATTAATGTATTATTTGTTGGCGTTTCAATTCATACCTCTGGTATGTGAATTAGAAACGAACAGCTATGCACAAATAAACTGCTCTTCAAATTAGGAGGGGAAGCTCCCTCTTTGTTGATGTTGCTTAAAGAAAGTAAACTAAACTAATTTGCCAATCTTTTTGTTCAACTAAGAGCACAAGGTTATAAAACTCTAGCGCTGTAGCTAAGATTTTCTCATTTTGAATTTCAACTACGACTAAGCCTAATCTAATAACGCTTTTAACAACCCAAGTAAATTCAGAGCTTGAGAGTTAAAAGTAAACAAGAAATGAATCTTTGAAACAAAACTCACATAAACTTACTCCCAACGCACACCTTAAGACTCATTGTACTTTAGATGCAAGCTAAAATAAAGATTATATAAGTGAAACACATAAAACAGAAACCTGAGACGGTAGATCAAAGTAGCAAAGCAAGCATAAGATTTCCTTTTCTCAAATTTCAAATAACAAAGATTACAGTTCTGGGACAGCAAGATTGTAGCAATAACAAGCTTACAGTTTAGCGATCAACCAGAATACATGGACACAAGTTACACATAAACTGAACAATATCTTGCAGCAAAGGTAGGCATACAAGCTTGCTCTTACACTAGGTGAACAGACACTGAATAACAACTTGCATGCAAAGTAGGCTCAGCAATTTGCTATCACAATAACGGTTAAATAAAAATGGGTAAGGTTGCCCTTATTTATACACAAGCAGAGTAGGGAACCCTAAAATCTCCTTGCTTTTACAACAAGACTTGCCAACATGCCAGCTTTATTTCTAAAACTAAAACAAGATATCTATCTAACAATCTATGAAAGCAAAAAAACAAGGAAAGTGCCAACTATTACATCTCCATTCTTTCTCTTTCACAAAGAATGGATAAGGATGAGACAAGAATAGAAAGAAAGCTTAGAGAAAGCATCAAGTTAACTGTTGTTTTTGAGTTCTATTCTCGGAAAATATTGCTACCCCAAAGAGGTGACTCATTTAGGAAACTCAATCCGCCAAAAAGCCGATTTGTTCTTGATTTCAAGTGAAGAGTGCTGCATGCTGAAAATCTTGATTTTTGACTATAAAATCGGAAACTTTTTTGCACAGACTGCTGAAAATAGATTGTTGATTTGCCTTGAAAAAGCAATTTCTTCGAAAAAAGTTGGGACCTAGGTTTTATAAAGAATCTCATTTCAAAGAAACCCAATTGTTCAAATTTTGAAAAAGTTGAGGATTTCCCAAAAAAGCATGCAAAAAGCAGATTCTTGAAAACTTAAAATTTTCCAGAGTTGAAGAGAATCAAGAACTAAGCAGGCCCAGATGAATGAATTTTGAAAAAGATGACCCTCCTCCTCTAAAAAATGATGCCCTGGAAGAATAAAGCATGAAAAAGCAAGCCTTTGTGCTTGCCAATCCCAAATCCATGAAGAAAACTGAAAAAGCACTGCATTTAAGCCTCCATATCTTGAAAACAGAAAATTGTATGTTTTCTCCTCAGGATGCCAACCTGTGAAAAGTGAATAATGAAATCCAAAGCCTTCTTTTATAGGTTTTGAGGATAAAAAAGGCTTTATTCTTCAACTTTAAATCTTTTGAAGCCAATCTTGAGCAGGTTTGTCGAATGTGGACCCTGTTTGGACAATGCATGATGAAATTTTGGAAATTTCTCTAAGGAAAAATTCCTTGGGCGCCCTTCTTGACTAGGAGCAATTTTCTTTAGCAGACTTAGCCAATTTTTTGTCATTTCCAACGTTTTTCTTGATAATATGCCCTCAATTTGATCTTCATTCTGGCCATCTGGTGAATCCTACGAACTGGTTGAATGATCCATCGCGAAGCTTGATTGAATCTAGCGAGATTTTTCTAGAGGTTGCTCATGCTAAAAACTGAATTTGAACCCCCAAAATCATGGGCGCCCCTGGCTAGCTAGGGCACCCATGGCTCCTAGTGTTAGCCATTTTTCTGATGCTCTTCAATTTCTATGTTTTCTATCCTTAAGATGGATTCTCCGTTAATTCCGGGAGTAGACTGACCCAATGATTTGGCTGTCAAATTTGTTGGATAGCTTGACGAATTCTGAAGGTCTTCTGGAGGTATCTTCTAAAAACTGCTTTCAGGGCCTCAAAAGTTTGGGTGCCCCTAGCTAGCTGGGGCGCCCATGACATGCAACCAAAGAGCCCAAATTTAACTTTAGTCAGTTTTACTTGATTTTCAACCTTCAAACTTGAACCCTCATGCTATGCCTTCCGTTTGATTTGAATTTGCCGATAGCTGACAAGCTTGATGATCTGGCTGGGATATCCACTAAATAAATTGAAGAATTCTAGAGACAATGATCATATTTGCAAACCCTAATCTCTAAATCTGGTCGCTCAAAAACCCTTGACGCCCTTGGCTACCTAGGGCGCCTTTATTTCCCAAATTTAGAATATTTTCAATGATTTTCATGATTTGCATTTTGCTTCTTTGCCAAGACTTCTCCGTTCGATCCACATTTCCATATGACTAATTGATTTGATGGACCTACTGATGGATTCACTGCGAAGCCGGAAGGATTCTGAGCAACAATGTCTTGGAAGCAGAAAACCTAATACCATCATCTGAGGCCTTAAAAAGATGGGCGCCCCTAGCTAGCAGGGGCACCTTTACTAGCAGGTGTTAGAATTTATTTTGCAATTTTCAACTTTCTCCTCATTCTTCGTTCACTACTTCGTGCTAGGTAGCCGAGGTTGAAAAATATTCTAAGGCATGGATGGCTAGGCACCTTGACTAGGCAAGGGCACTTAGCATCTCCAGACTTAGTCAAATTTTCTCAGTTTTCAAGCTTCTTCAACCTCCTTCCTTCGTTCCTCGTTCCTTGAACATCTTTCGTCGTTTCTTGATCTGTGCAATGCCTGAGACTTCGAATCCAACACCTAACAGTTGAGCAATCTCCATTGATGACCTTGGAGCTCCTAATTTGGCTTCTAAAAAAGCAGAATAGACCCACCAAGGCAAAACTAATCTTTTGATGATTCTGACTAGATCAGCCTTATGAGGAAGTATTATAAGCCAATCAAAATCAGTTTTAACCCTTGGAGTCAAACATTCTATTTTTAGAACATTTTGCCAACATTCATTTGAGAAGAAACCCAAAAAAAAGTCTTTTTAGAAACTTTCTATTTTTAGAAAATTTCCTAAAATTTAAGGCCGAAAAACTAAGATCTGGGTTTTGTAGATAACTTTGCTCTAAGCAGACCCAATTCCTCAGATTTTGAAAATTTTGAGTTTTTGAGCAACATGCATGTCATGCAAGTTTTCATTTTACGACCTTTTGACAGGTTTTAACAAGACTTTTGACCATTTTTTCAAAATGCCTAAGTGTAGCAAAATTTTTGATTTGGAGTACAACATTATTGAATATTGTGGGTGGAAGGGCGGGCAACTCTCACAACGAGGATGTGGAGAGTTGGTGACGTGGGGCCTGGTTAGCACCACATCGATCTATTTTACCTAGTTGGCGGGGGTTAAGCATTATCATCCTCGGATCACGTGACTCATCCCTTTGTAATCCGAGTACAAGGTGTTTTGGCTAGTCTGTCACATCACACTTCCCTTTCCCACATGAGTGGTACTTGACGCTGTCATAATTCCTTCCTTGGCCTTCACAAACCTATCTCACTATGATGATAAAAGGCCCCACCCGTATGATGTAGGTACATGGAGAGTTGGCGGGATGTCAGGGTTTTTTTTTTCACAAGTGTAAGCTAATTGTTAAATTTGGGCTCTTTGGTTGCATTTTTCATGGCGATGTTTATTGTTCGCGTCTATGCTAGTGGTTTAGTCTGTGGAGAGATTGAAACTCCTATTCAGCTATGGAGCAGCAAGTGCCAAATGGCCTTTAGGGGGGCGGTGACTTCACTACGTATGAGTCATATCATCCAACATTTGGATTTTCTCACCCTCTCAGTTGTGAAATTCATTGTGGGGTGGCGCTTCATGGAGGGCAGCAAAGGATTTAGTGTAATGTCCCCATTTTTGGCGAGCATCAGAGTTCGTAAGATTAGCCTATCATGCGACCCTTGTAGGCTGATAGTTTGGGTAGAGGGTCATTTCGGAGCTTGGCTCAGCTTCAGGTTGGCAGTTCTTGATCAGTTGGCTTTCGTTCGGGCTCATTCGGACGCTTTTTGCAGAAGTTGCTATTTTTAGCAGTTCTTGGCAGTCAGCGTGGGACCCCTGATATTTTTAGCAGTAGGGATTTGGCAGCGTTCAGAATCACTTCTCAGTTGATAGCTTCAAACGGATTGGTCATCGGATAAATAATGAGAGAGATATTAATATTTAATTAAATTGATTAAATATTAATTATTTGGAGTTTATAATATAAAGTTATAATATTATATTGTAACTTAAGTGATTTTGGCTGAGGGGTCGCCCAACATTAAAAGGGGCCATTTGACGATTTAATTTATGATTAAAAATTATGCCCGAGACTATTGAATTATTAAAAGAATAAAAGTCGAATTATTTAAAATTCCCTATTATTAACGAATTCGCATTTTTTGAGGAGAATATAGGCTTTGCCTTGGAAATTGAGCCATTATGCATTTTTGACTTATTGGAAATTGATCAAGTTTTGTCTGAGCACAGAAACTTAGGGTTTCAGTCTCGAATTCATTGGGGAACGAGCCATCTCCATTGAAAGCAGTTCAGAGGGTGTGAAATAACACTTGATTTATTGCCAGCTGAGAGATTTCTTCATCCAGAAGAAATTACAGAGCATACAGAGGTTGTTTGCACTCAGGGTTTCAGTAGAAAATCATTACAGAGGAGTCTCTTACTTTGAGGCGTCATTTTTGTTGACATCTGGAGGTTTTTGGGAAAGCCGTACATTTCATTTATTGCTGTCAGGAAGGCCGTACAGTTTGCAGCAGGCGTACCAGCAGCAGAAGGACGTGTTCTTCATCTTGTGTGAAACGCCTTCCATATTGGCTTTATACCTTCATCACAGGAGGCGCCTACATTCCTGGAGCAGTCCGCATACATCTGACAGGAGGAGAAGATCAACTATTTGCAGCCGTACCAGATTTGTTCATCTACAGATTGCTGCTAGTATCAGGTTCCTTATTTAATATAAGTCATTGCTTTGTATTTGCATGCTGTTGGATCTCTCCTGTAATAAGTCCAGAAGTTTGAATAATAGATTGGCATTGATATTTGCAATATATTTTGCTATTCCTGGAGCTATAGAATTTAGTTTGAATTTATTATCATTTATTAGCAAAATCGCATTGTTCTTTATCTCATGCAAAAACCCAAAAACGTCAAAAACATCAAAAACCTTCAGAAAATCATACAAACAATCAGATACAGAGAAAACGGGGAAACAAGGGTTTCTACATTTAGATTGGATTCGAACATTTCTTCCAAAGTGTTGGTCGAGATTCTGGATGTTGGGGTCACTAAGCGCGAAGCAAGGGTTATTATGCAGAGACTCTTCAAAAAGGATCTCCTGGTTGGCTTGGACGAGGTTCTGGCTGCAGCGAGAATTGGACCGGGTTGCCCTCGACCACACAACTTGGGCCTGATAAAGGAGTATGGCGCGACCGTCAACTTTTACCCTTTCTCTTGGACATTGAAGGGTTTGAGTTGCTCGAACACCGCAAGTTGGCTTCGGTTGGGGTAGAATTCCTGAAGAAGAAATTTAATCTTACAGTGGTCTAGAATGCAACTTGGCGTTATGAATTTCGAGTTTTTGCCCAGTTGAATCGGTCTGGTGAAATTTCAATATGTGTCTTGTTTTGTTTTGGATATGATGGTATAGGGGCAATGAACTGTCTGGTTGGAGTAGTAGTCTGTTTTGGTTTGTAGTTGTTGGGTCGACCCTGCATGGTCTTTTGGAAGAATCTTGTTTTAGCCTAGCTTTGGGGATGGTTAAGTATAACATATGGTCTCTGGTATGACGACGATTGCTGACCCTGCATGGTCATCTTGAATCTCATGGTTATGTACTGACTGGGGTCTCAAGTGGTTATTGTTTCAAACTCATGCTTTTGGCATGTTCTGCACTGTATATTTTCATAATATTAATACAAACTCATCTTACTTATCGAAAAAAATGTATTATTGAATATTATTAGTATATTCAATATCACAAAATTATATTTATTATACTACACACACACACACAACCCCATACCCATCCCTCGGACCAAAAAAAAAAAAAAAAAAAAATCCATATGGTGTACGCTAACTTTGAACCCATACCCGTTCATGTACCAAGAACGGCAACTTAGTTACAAACCATAAATGACCCAAGCTAGGGAGCTAGCTATGCAATGCATTGTGGAATGTGCTGTTTGGTTGATGTTTACAATGTAGCAAATGGTTGCTGGCCATGTTAGTATTTCCCCTATCTGGTGCTAAAAGCCCCACGTGCCTTTTTGGAAATGTAAACCTTCACAGCATTTTTTGACTTATGATAAAAAAATATATATATTTATTAGTAAAAACTTGTAAAGCACAAAAAACTGTTTCCAAGCAAGTGCTTTATAGGGCAGATTACAACACCTTAACAAAGGTGCAGTCCATTTCTAAAATATTAAACTATGGAAAAAGAAAAAACATATCACAAAAACATAAGCAATATTCTGTGTTAAACTTTGCATAGAAAAGACAAGATCAGAAGCTAAGACAGAGCTAGAAAGAAGCAAAAAGAACCTGCAATTCTTCAGTTGTTATTCCTGGTGTTGCAGCATCTTCTAGGAGAATTTGGTCCAGCATGCATTTGATTCTCTAGGTGCCATCCCCGACCATGTTGCCCTTCTCCTAGGCTGCCAGGATGCAAGTTCCATTATTCAGCAGAGGTGGCATGTCACTGAGGGAAATGTTTATCAGATTTGTCATTCTTTTGGCATTATTGAGCTGCGGGAATTGTTGGTTAGGGAGGTTGTTATCCCTCTTTGTCCTTTCGTCTCCAAGAATACTTTGAATTACCTCACCATGTTGTGGACCTACTAGTAGCAGTGACAAAAGATAGCCAATCCCTCTTCAGCTTGTTTATGCTATTGATAATTCCTCACAGATTCTCTTTGATGCCTTGTAAGTTTTGCATCAGCAGAACACTGAATTCTTGATTGCATTCATATTTCTCATTTTGTTTCTCCATAACTCTGATAAGGCACTTAAAGTATCATTTATATTGGCCATTATGACTTGGCCTCGGGATTATTAGTGGCTTTAGTTTTTCCCTCTCTGTTGGAAGTATGTGAACCAGCAATCAGCATTTTTGCAGCTGGTTTAATAGGTTGAGGATGGAAAAGAGAGAAGGCATTATCCATTCTAGGAAGGGTAGGTTGAATGAGAACAGCTCTTGGAGGTGGGATATATGGTGGGTAACAGAAAGAATGAGATATGAGGTCTGCAGTGTGGTTACTTCGAGTGACTGCAAATGAGATGAATTAAGGTTAATAGAAACAAGAACAAAAGAAAAAAGAGGAGTTGTATTGCCCTTTCCTTTGACATTGTCATGAATGGCTTCATACTCTTGAGTTCAAGTTATAGATAAGCATATCAGAATGTCCTCATATATGATTTCTTCATCAAGCATTATGGTCACTTTACCTTCAGCAACATTTGCCTCAAAAGACATCTTAGCAGACACCATAGCAGAAGGATTTTTCTTGATAGAGTTTCTCCTTCTAGTAGAAGTTTTCAAGGGTCTATGAGTGAAGTGGAGATGCTTACATTGACAAAAAGAATAAGATCTATGACTAAAGTTTGTGAGGATCCTTGAACTCCTTCTCAGCACCATTTCAAGACAAGTTTAGTCTGTCATGAAAGTCCTTTTGAGCTCCCACATCGTAATTACAAAGAATAAAAAATTCACCTATGATCCAAGCAGCCTATGATTGAATTGAATACTATCATAGATATGTGAGCTGCTTATTGTTAGGAAAGGTGTCTCAACCTTGCTCCTAATGTTAAGAATGTAAAAATGCAATTTTCTAGACTATAAAACATGAAAAATCAATTTTTGGGCTATAAAATTGGTTATTTGGCCAAAATAAAAATTCCTAATTGTTCAGAATCACTTTCAAGGATGTCTGTTGCACAGAATTTTTTGAACTCTACAACTTAAATAAAAAAGAGATCCCGATGGCCTCCTAGATCAAAAGTTATGGCCTCCAAAATTTGGGCCTCTTGCATAGGAAATGTTAAAAACACCTAAGACACAAAAAAGAACTATAAAAGGGAGTTTACACTTGTTGACCAACTTATGATGTGCGTTATGACACATCATAAGGCATCTCTAAATGGAGATAATGCAGCCACAATGGAATGCCCGAGTTAGTGAGTGGATTATGACATGCTTATGACAAGTGGAAGGAATATGCTGTTTTTAGTGTGTGAATTTATCTTGGGATTTGGGTGTTGGTTTTCCAAGAAAGTATTTGAGCACCACATTTTTGGGTGGTTTTAGCTCATGGTTTGTAATTACCATTTGATGATTTCTTGTATTACATCTATTTATTGAATGCTTGAGATGAAGGTATTTGATAATTGATTTGCAGGTATAGTTATGCTTTTGAATTACTCTCGAGTTGTATGTTGGTAACACTCTTGTAAGGGCATGTCCCTAAAATTGTATTGTAACCTTTGTTGTTGATAATACAATTGGTTCATGCTTTGGAGTGTGAGGTTTTTCTCCTGAAAGAGTTCTCTCCACGTACATCTATGTTGTGGTATAATTGTGTTTATATTTTATATGTGCTTCTAAAATTTGCATAATACTCTCCTTAAGATTAGTTTAGGAAGTGTTTCTGTGTACCTTGCTTCCTTTCACTTTCATCACTAGGATATGGCATGATATGCTAAGGTATTAAGGGCATTAGCATTATCTATGTATATAATAAGAATGCTGATCTCATCCATCTCAGAATTGGCATCAAGGATCCATTGATCCATTTCTCTAATGATGGTTTGGTCATCTGATCAACAGGCAGAAAGTAGAATGATTATCTATGTATTCACAAGATCCCATTCATTAACAATGCTAGGATATCATTTTAGAGGAACATTTAAAAGATTGAATTTGGCCAGCACAGCCCATATTTCCTACACAATACATGGTGAATGTGAACACATATTGCAGCTCAGACAGGTGACTTCTCTGTTTGAAGCAAAACCTAAAGTATGGATTGACTTTATAGACTTAAGGAAACAAAGAGGCTCATGCACTTCGTGGGTGTGTATTTCCTTCTACAGCATTGGATGACATTACTCCTAAGAATTCAATCCATGTACTCTGACTTTTTCAATTCTGTATCTATTTTTTAGCACTAATACAAGCTTGTAGTGCATAGTCTCTATTTACATGTACATGCAAAAAGCGAATGGAATCTACAAGGATGGGTAGCAAAGTTAATTCACATTGAAGGTGATGGACAAGATCCCATGTCTTTAGGCATGAACCTTATTGGCACCCTTATACTCATGGTAAGTTTGGGAGATTGAAGATGTAGCACATAATTATTGTAAATTCCTAGGGACATATTGTAGCGAGTGGAGACAGTAGTAGACAATTCATATATTTATTTGTGAGGTGTGAGAAATTTGATAGATTCCAATCATGGATGAAAGAATAACTCTTATGCCTTTAACTATAAGTTGTATTGTTAGGCTTACCTATGTGGTAAGGTTGAGAGCTTGAAGGTGCAAAGGATGGTCACTACACACCCAAAGCTATAATTTAGTGTGTGGAACAATTAATGAACAACTCTCACAACTATAAATTGATGATAATCATTCAGTAGTGTTGAGCATAAGAATCAGAACACTTATGAAATATCTGGGATCATCATAATTATTTCCCTGTTCGCATGGGTATCAATGAATCATAATGCATCACTGCTTGTGTATATTCTTAAGTCATGAGTAGGACTCATGCAAACTTTATTTTTCTGTAAAGTTTTGTTAATTGGTGGTTGTTCTCCTGTTACAAAAGAGTCAAGAACAATCCATTACACAGGATGACAATATGCTCACCACACTTAATGTCACAAGTGCATTTAAATGTATGAGGGAACAGGACAGAATTCTACCACCTCCATATTTCTATAAATATATTTTATGTAAAAGGCATAGATAAATGAATCAGTAAGGTGGTTCTCTAGATATTCCATGTTAACACATCAAATCTGCATGCATGGACATAAGTGATAAATCAAAAAGCATATTTCCATTAAATTTTATTCCTTTATATGGTTATGGATATCCAAGCATACTGTATGATCTTGACATTCACTTTATACAAAGAAATGACCATCAAGATTCAAAACCCTAAAAATGGCTTACATCAGATAAGAGTTGTATTGTCCATCATATGAAGGAAGGAGCTTATCGAAGAATCCTTTCTTGTCTTCAATCAACTTTGAAGCCTTTTCTTGCTTTGAAGACTCCAATTTTTTTTCCAACAAATTCACAAAATCTAAAAACTCTCTAGCAAACTCATCTTCTTCAGATGTTAAGTCATTTTCAGTTTTCTCATTTTTACTAATGCTAGGGATATCATCTTTTGAAGGTTCTTTTGCACCTGCAGGTTAAGAGTTAATGTCATGGAAAATGTCAGAGGAATAGTCACATCTTGCCAAATGTGCTTATAAACATGAGAGAAGATTTATAAAGGTAATTAAGAAACTAGAATATTCTTATACAGCAAGTGTGAAATAAAAGAGAAACAAATTATGTAACAGAAAATGAGTTACACACAAGTTCTAACTGCTTCAATTAACTTTGTCAACATAATATAAGCATATCTAAAAGAAAAGAAGATAGTATTACTATTCTAATAATAGTTAGCAAATAATTAAAACCCTGCTTTTGCAACCATCTCATAATATAGAAAAATAAAAGCATGAAAAAAATATTAATTGGAGCTCGGAAACCTGCTTTGGATGTTAGAAAGATTACACATATATTTATGTGTTCACACACAGACATCTGCGTGTGTGTGCACATGTATATATAGATATGTGTGTGTAAATATATATACACACACATATATGTATGTGTGCATATATAAATAAATATATATACAGTATATATGTACATATATGTGTGTTGATACAACACACAAACACATATATGCATATGTGTCTGTATTCTATTGCTTGTCAATTGCACAATTAACTATTAAAAGTTATTAAACATTCTAAAGAGATAAATTCGAATAATGTAAACATCTGTTACAAACAGTACTTCAGAAGAAGTGAGCACAATTAGGAGGATAAAATACATTGGACAACTAAAGCAAAATGGTTCACCAAGGAGAAGATACGGGGTTTGTTCCTCATCTCTTAATTAATTGAGATTTTGGGACCAAAAGCCTCCTAGCCATAGATGTGTAATCCAAAATGCATCAATCCAGTTCAGAGAAATATGACTTTGCTCACTCTCTCTTACACACAAACACTCACACTCAGAAATCATCAGGTTGAAGACCAACCAACAAGGCAACAGAAGGCAAAGGTGAAGATAAGTCATGTACAAAAGTTTAATAGGATCAATCAAGATCTCTTAGGAAATTTCGATGCACCCATGAAATTGGTGGGTTTATTTTTAGAATATAATCCATATTGAAGGGTTCAGGACCTACTGAACTCATCACCCTGTAAAAATGGAAAATAAAAAGACAGGTTCAACAACTACCAATCCTGTCCAGATGAAGTAAGAGGACTTTGGAACACCTAGAGAAGAAGCCATTGGTGCCCTTGATTCCCAGCCAAAATGACCCCTAGGAAGAGTAAACAGGATTAGCACAGGTAAAATTCATCATAATTCATCTGTTATGTTCACCGGCCGCTAAACTTGTCTAAATACCATTGGTATGAGTTTTCCACAGTCCATTGAAGATAGATAATAAGCTTTTGGATTCAGCTGTGTATGTTTTTTTATCAAAAACATACACAGCTGAATCCAAAAGCTTATTATTTGTCTAAATACTACAATACAAGAACAAGAATCGCCTATATGGAAGGAGAATTGTCCCCTTCCCATCTATTGAGTTCAACTGGCACATCAATTGACGGTGATGGTCTTTTTTAACTAAATCAAGAATAAAATGTGCATGGGAGGATGGGAAAAGCATATAGAATATTTTTAATTTGCAGACGTGTAGGAAGTGTGTATTTGCAATTTTTAGTACCATTCCAGTGCAGAACAAGTGTGAAGGTTATTAAAACAGCATTTTTTTTTCCAAAAAGGGTCTGTTTAATGCTTCATATATGATCTTGGCTTGATTTCTTGCATAAATGGTGATTGGAAATTGGGCATAGCACCATATTTGCCATATTTTTCACCCACACTGGGCTTCTCTAAGGTGAACCTTGTCTTTTTATTGATGTGCATGTTATAACCTTCTCTTTTCCATATTTTGGTCATTTTGTTATCATGCTCTTTTCATTTCCAGCATTATGGCAAGCAAAATGACATTATATAAAAGTTGTGATCTTCTCCCTTTGTCATAGTAGACCAGTTTAATAAAATTAACCTATGACTGCTTCCAACAAAACTATTGAGCACCATGAAGAAACTGATTTTTTTTTTTTCAAAAATTGGGTGAACTTCAGTTTCTTAACTCCATTATTTCAGATAGAGAAGCACCTTTTTTGGACAAAGTTTGCATACCTTTGCATATTATTTAATTGTTCATTATTAGAAGAAACTTTCTCATCCATATGTGTTGGTTTTGCAGTTCTTCTAGATCTCCTATCATATTCTCCTTATCAATGATTACACTCAAACGCTCTATGAACTTTACCTTCACACTGAAAACAAATAATTCCTCTCAATGATCTTCCACAACCCATATCTACCTCGACCTCTTTGATAATTATTAGATCTATCACTGCAGCTACTTTCTCAATTTTCCTTGAGATTAACATCATCATTATGAGTCCCTCTTTTGCTTCCTTGATTCGTATCTCTTGAGAATCTCCACCTCTTCCTCTCTTATTTTGCTTGGTCTAAAACCTTTGGTTCAACTTTTCCTTGGCCTTTAGAGAAAACTGATATGTTCATCAACAAACTAGATAGTCAACATACTCAATTCTTTCTTTATTGGTCCTCTTAAACCATTGATATCTCTAGCCATTTTTTCCTAGTTATCCTCATGACAACCTACTCTAATAGATGACTTATGATGCTCCTCGGTATATTCTTTCATACTTAAGACTTTCTATTTCAAATTTTATAATCTTTTCAACAAATCTAGTAGGCAATTTGTAGGAATAAACTTAGCTTTTAATTTCCTTACCATCCTATCCCAATTCTTAAATTTAAACTTTGTTTTTCTATTCCTCTCCAACTAAGTTTCTTTCCATCAAATTGCAACATGACCTTTCAACTTTTCCTTTGCAAACTTCACCCTATTAGGGTCAATGATATCCTCATATTTGTAAAAGTTGGTATAGAATAACTCTACACCATGCAAGATTTGACTGAAGATTATAGCCACCCAAGATCTAGGAACTTCATGAAAACACAAGAGAGATCAATATGCAATGCTCAGATTGCAATGGAATTAAAACTAATAGAATTGATTTATAAATGAGAACCCCTTGGTTATATAGCCAAGGTGAGACATAGGATTAAACAAGATTATGACAAGTGTCTTAATCCTATGACATGAGACAACTTATCATAACTACCTAGGACGTGTTAAAATTCAAAAGATAAGATAAGATCTAATGACAACTAACACCTTCTAGAAAGATTCCCTCCTAGGACCTAAGTAAATTGAACATGTAAATAAGACCTACTAATGACTAGATAGGTAAAATGCCTATTTACACCAACACTCCCCCTTAAGTGCAACTTAGGGAGTAGTTGATTATTATGCAAATGACACAAAGATGGGTCTCGGCTATGAGGCCATGTTAGGTACCCATGTACAAATGCAAATGCAATCTCTCACAAACAAAGAAAAGGAGAAAACCCAGTGGGACAAAACTCCTCCCCAAAAGAGAGATGAAATACAAAATACTCTCAATGAAGAATGAAAAGGACAAAACCCCATGCAAGGAAAAAGTCCCCCCCATAAGAGAGAAGTAGAAGAGAGACCATGTAGCCCCCCCTCAATGTTGAGTCTCCTACAATGATGGTAGAAGCTCGACATTGAATGCTGAAGATGATCCAGTAGCACCAAAAATGTTCCTCCACTTAGGAAGAAAAAAAACCAAGATGGTATGCAGGATATATTCCCATTCATAAATGGAAGATGCGGGAAGAAGGATGATGTTTGATGTCTCTGAAGAATGCTCAAGTGTCTCTATGTCGATGCCGAAAGTTGTCACACTCCAAACAGGCGTTCTAGGCCACACTGCCAAAGAAGACAATCCACAATCTCCTAGAAACAATTGTAGAACACAATCCAAATACAAAGATACCTCCTTTGAAGAAAGAAGTCTCCTCCAAATGTTGTCCAAGAGAATCCACGGTCACATCAAATTGCAAAGGATGAACAAGAGGGTTAGAGTGTTCCCTCGCAACAACTGAATAAGGATCATCTCCATTAAAGAGAAGATGAATGCAATCAATGATGTCTCCCAAATCTAAAATGTGGGACTCACAAAACAAGCTAACAATGTCTATCAAGTACTCATCCCAAGTAGCCATCTCTGGAAGATGATGAATGTCCTGCTGCACTGAATCACAAGGAGCCAAAACTGTGGCAACACAAGCATCCTCAAGTACAACAGTAGATGAAGGAGATGGAATATCAGCACACGTCACTAGATTCTCAGTAGATGAAACAATACCAAGATTCAAATGACCATACTGAATCTCCTCAAAAGTGTCCACACTAGATGCCTCAATGTGAACATATGTCTAATCATTAGGAGCAAAATGTGCGAGGGTGTAGACTCGAGATCGGTGATCAACCTCCCCGACTACAACTATATCTCTGCTATGCAAATCCCAGATTATGATAGAATCTAGTGTGATCTCAACACTCTTGCCTACTCCACCATGTGTGATCAAATAGATAGAAAGGATATTGGTCGACAATGAAGGCACACAAAGAACATCATTAAATGCTCTGTCATCCATGCCAATGGATCCCTTCCCACACACATGCATATATGTGTTGTTCTCCATCAGGATATGTGGTGATGAACAAGTCTCAACTGAAAAGAACATAATCTTGAATGAAGCCATGTGATGTGAGGCTCCTGAATCAAGTATCCACCTCTCTGGCTCAGAATCTACAACTGCAACAAGTGCTTTTCCCCTATGTCTATCGGACTTTGATGATGAAGACTCATTGCTTTGAGCCTTCTTAAGAAGATGCTTCAACTCATCAATCTATTTTGAATAACATTGATGTTCATCATGCCATGTTTTCTTGCAATATGCACATGTAGGCTTCTCCTTCTTAGATGATTCCCCTTTAGAGGGAGAGGATTCATATTCTTTATGTGGCTTGTTCTTTTTCTTCTTTTGCTTCTTATCAAGATTCCCTGATTCTTTTTGTATGTTAGACTCACTAGCCAACAATGCTTGTGACTTGGAAGACTTGATTGGACCCATATTAGTTAACTTCGTTTCCTCTTGGATTAGAAGATTTGCAAAGTCATCGAACTTAGGATCAACAAATGATGCTCCCATAGAAAGTTGATGGGTATGAAACCCAGAAACAAACACTGAATACTCAGGATCAAGCTTGGATAACACATTTAGAATCAACTGTAAATCCTCTTTATCAATGTTGCAATATTTCAATTGTGTTCTTAGTTGCTTAACCTTGCAGATGTAGTCTTGGATGTGGTCAAAACATTTTGGATCAAGATTAATCAAATCATTATCAATCCGATATCCGCTAATCTTATTTGTTTTACCATACAATTTCTCAAAAGTCTCCCAAACCTCTTTACATGTTTTACATGATTCAACATGAAATTGTAAATCAAATGAGACTAATGAATATATGCATCCAAGTGTTTTCTCATGATCAATCTCCAATCTTGCCAATTCTTTAGCATTAGTAGGTTGAGGAATAGTTTCCTTTAGATAGCCTATAAGACCCTTCCCCATGGGATAATTCCATATTGATTTCCTCCATGAAGCATAATTATATGGAGTCAGGAGTTCAATTTGTGATTTCCCCATTGCAAGAACACAAACCAAGCAAAAGAAAGCTATCAACCACTACAAGATTACCCCCCCTAATTACTCAATCAAGAAACCCCCCTAGCAATATATGATTTGGCACTTTATACTTAGTGTGTTCACAGGTGCCACTTGCCAACAACAGCAAAGTGGACTTGATCTTAGTCCATACAGATTGCCAAATTTGGCCACCAGCTCAAAGTATAATTTTTACACATAATGGGATCAATCTAATCACACCACTAGTAAGTACACGAAAAATTATGCACTTTAAAAAAAATTCACCCAAAAATGTTACCGTAGGAACAAGAACAAAGCCCCAAAAATTTTGAAAATGAGAACAACTCAGCAACACCTATAAGAATCTACAACTTCTGGAAAAATCAAGCACCAAAATCAAAAACCAACAACACTACTGCAAAGAAAACGAAATTCTGCCCCAAATCAAAAAAAAATTGCTCGAGAAAAGGAGGTTGGATGACTGAGTTATAAGCCTCTAGAGTTTTCCCTTCAAAAGCAAAATGCAAATGGTGAGGGGGGAGGGGGGCCAAATTTAAAAAATCCAATCCGTAATGTTAAATTTGACGGTCGTCGACCAGTCAAAATGGAATATACTTCTCGATCAATGGAATATTCTTCTAAACTACCGATGGGGGAATCTTTGGTGATATTCGACGAAATATGCCTTTCATGACAAACAATAGCTGGCGGAAGATTTGGAGCCGTGCAGCCCAATAGAATGTCGCCACATGGCGAATGTTGGACACCTACAGTACCCTCTGCTATTGCAGAGGTCCGCAGTACCATGCGTCAACAGGGTACACAAATTTTTTTTTTGAATTTTTAAATAAAACTTTTAGAAATATTTTCGAAATCAATTGAAATATTTATTAAAAAATTATTTTTTTCACTTGTCGATTGATTTTCCAACCTACGACTACGACTTCCTACAATGGTCGACTTTACAGATTGTACAAACGGTCATACAATGCAAGAGGAGAATTTTTTTCTGAGGGTCCTATTGATGTGTATTTTGTGACCGCACCAACACAGAATAAAGTTTCCCAACGGTCACTCTATCCTCTCTTGAACAAAGTCTCCTGCATGCTAAGATTGCGAGAAAGATCATGCATTTAACTCCAAGGTTCCTTCATGCAGTGGATAGTCTCAGTTGGTTCATTGTGATTTGCTGGTATTTCAAGGGGACTTACGTAATTGTTCACTCCAAAGGAAGTGGTTTTCAGGATTCAAAGGATTTGTCAGTGAGGCTCAAATTTCCTAAACTAACCAAAAAGTACTGAATTGAAATGGTTGCAGGGATTAGAAAAGCTATGGACTAATCTATGCGCAGGATGTGGAGATCAACTTTCACAAGCCTCAACCAAACTCTGCTTTGCCTCGCTTTGGACAGCCTCCACAGAACCGGTGCATTCTTCAATGGAAGTAACTAAAGATATTCAGATCACAATTCGATATGAGGACACCATCGCAACAATGCATGTCAACACATAAACCATAATCGAAGTTAAGTTCGCAATGTTCCACTTGACCATGCAAGGCGAACACACCATCAGTGAGCCCGCTAGTGGTATGGATAAGCGAAGCTTGCTTAAATCAAACACCACATTCCACAACTATCATCTATTTGCATGAAATAAAATTTACTCTATTTAAGTTCTACTTTAAAATGCTAAGTGATTCGGAAGGATGAAAAATCCTTGCTAGCTACTCACAACAAAAGATGAAATCACCATCAATGAAAACTCTTTTTATTATGAGAGTGTTCACAACAACTTTTTACAAAGCATTCAATGAGAAAGCTTTCCTTCCTTGTAATGAACCGAACCAATTTTTTTTTTGTTTTTTCAATAAACAATTCAGCTCAATCACAACAGTCACCCGTTAAGGTTAGCCCAAAACCAAACTCTGCTGGAAAGAAACTCTACGCCAAGAATGCACACACAACTCAGGATGAGATTGGTGTTGACATATGGCACCGAGGGTCGTTAGAAGCAACTGAAGGAAATACAATGCTGAAGGAAAGCTCAACACCAAGAATGTGCTCTCCAAACCCAAGGTGGGTATGGCGCTACCATATGGCGGAGGAACAACTGAAAATGATGCAATACTGAAAAGTAAACTCAACACCAAGCATGTGCACTCCAAACCCAAGGTGGGTAAGGTGCTACCATATGGCGGAGAATCTATTGATAACGATGCAACGCTGAAAGTAACTCAAACACCAAGAATGTGCACTCAACACCCGTGATGGGTGAGGTGCTAACATATGGTGCTGAGGATCAAAATGCAATACAATGAAGACTGAGCAAGGGCCAGTCTCTTCCACAACCGTGGGAATTGTTGACGTGGTTTTTGTGACTACACCAACACAGAATAAAGTTGCCAACGGCTACCCTATCCTCTCTTGATCAAAGTATCAAGCACGCTAAGATTGTGAGAGAGTTCGTGCGTTCAACTCCAAGGTTTCTTCAATGCGAATAGTCTCAGTTGGCTCGATGTGTTTTGCTGGTATTTCAAGGGGACTTACACAATTGTTCGACAGCTGACAACAGACAGTGGATTAAGGGATTTCGTGTAATTCGAATGATTTGGCAAGTGAGCACAAGTTTCCCAATCCTAACCAGAAATGAACTGAATTTAAAAGAGTGTAGGGCCTAAGAAGTTCTAATCTACTCTAAGGCGTGGGACATGGCGATCAATTCTCACAAGCTTCAACCAAGCTCCGCTTTTCTACACTTCGGACAGCTTCCGCGGAACTGGTGCAATCTTCAGAGGAGTGACTCAAGATGTTCAGATCACGATCTAACATGAAGACACCATCACAACAACGCATGCCAACATATAAACCATAATCGAAGTTAAGTTTCACAAAGTTCCAGTTGACCACGCAAGGCGAACCCACCGCCAGCGAGCCCGCTAGTGGTATGGGCGAACGAAGTCTTTGTTCAAATCGAGCACCACATTCCACAATCACTAATTACTTGCATGAAATGAAATCTACTTTACTTTAAGCTACTTCAAGATGCTACGTGAATTGGAAGGACGAAGAAGCCTCAACAACTCATAACAAAGAAGACATCACCATCAATGAAAATCCTTTTATTATGAAAGCATTCATGACAACTTCTTACAAAGTATTCAATGGGAAGACTTTCCTTCCTTTTCAATCTAAAATATACTATCAACTATCTAATTGCTCTCTACTCCTCTGCTATCCTAACTCTGATCTAATTCTAATTTCTAATGAGATACAAATGAGGGGGACTCCCCCTTTTATAGCTGGCCAAGTCCAACGGACGGCTTAGATTACAATCGACTGGATGGCCCAGATTGTGCCACCTCAGCCCTAAACAAGGTTCACCCTAAAAACCGCCACCAAGAGGAGTGGGGTAATAAATGAGCCATTAATGGCCACCATCCTTCTAGAAGATTCCGTTTGTAGACGCGTTCACACTGTTCTCGATCTTCTTCTTGACGTTGTTCTTCAACTTCTTTGTCACTTGAGCTAACACTTAGCCATTTTCTTGCAACTTTTTCTTCCTTCATGTGAAACTCATAACTTTATCTTCCTCCAAAGGTTGTAATATCATCGCTCTTCACCACTTCAAGTCATCGCGCTCTGGCCTCAACATTTCTCCTGCAAAACAAGCAAGGAGAAGAGAATTAGAACATTTTATAATATAAACTCAACTTACTTACCAGGATTTTCGCGCTTTAACTTCCAAGAGTTCATCGTTTTCCTCTAGCACAACTTTGCTTTCTTCATGATTTTCCAACATCTTGACTTCGACTGTATTCCCCTTTACTTTTCCAGCTGAGGTGTTCGCAATTTTGATCTCATTCATCTCTGGCTCAAGAAGACCACCTTCACGAAGAATTTGAGCAAATTCACCTACGCAGTTCCTTTCAAATTCATCGTCTGGAGAATTTCACCTTGAAAACACATTTTCTTCACTTTGCCTTAGAAAATTTTTAAATTTTCCCTTAGGAAAACTCACAATTTGAGCACTGATTAAATTCTTCACCCAGAAAGTGTTGGCGAAGTGCCGAAGACATAGAAATCCATCTATCATCACAAATGTCCAGTACCCAGAAGAGAATTTTCTCCATAACGCTTTGAATCCATGGGTACCCAACGAACGGGTTCATTTAAATTTTTAAATTTTGAACCTAGGAAAATAATTCATCATGAAATTTAATCCCGTTCTTTATCTCAGTGGACATCCTATTGCTCTAACTTGGAAAATTTTTATCAACCTGCAATGCCAACATTTTCCAACTTCACCTCTGGCAATTCTGCTCACACTTTAGGAAAATTCACCACCTTGAGTTCTAGGTGTATTTTCTAAGGAAGAAAATACTTTGCCTTAGAAAAATTTTAGATCACTTTTGAAAATTTTGCCTTAGAAAAATTTCGCCTTGGAAATTTTTAGCTTTGATCACTTTGCCTGTGAGAAAAAAAATTATCCAACTTCATCCATCTCAGAGAATTTTCTTTCAAAACACATCATGCCCAACATGCTTTATTTTATTCATCACTTTGCATTTTATTCTCCATAAAATTTCCAACGCCTTAGCAATTATCATCAACATTTTTATCTCACTTACCACCTTGTATTTCACCTTAGGCGCGAATAGCATATGCAAGAGGATACGCCTAGCATTTCATTTCACTTGGCACCATTTTCTAACACCTAGGCATTTTATTCTCCAACGCCTTAGCAATATTCATCACCACCTTGGGGCGCATTTGACACTTGAAGAGGAATAATAACCACGCCTAGGAGTATTTCACTTCTTATTCACCACCTTAGGCGCATATCACATTTGAAGAAGGATGGAATATTCAACGCCATCTTTGACCTTCTCTTCTTCTTGGCGCATTTGAGAGGGTGAGAGGGATTTTAAATTTTCAATGCCCAACACATGACCTTTGAGCTCCCCTCTTTTGTCTTTACATGCCCTCATTTGGGCGCATTTGAGCATAGGAGGAGGATGAACTTTCAAACACCACCAACAAGTGACCTTTCAACTTCCTTGTTTTTGTCCTTACATGCCCTCTTTTGGGCGCATTTTGCCATGCATGAAGGATGAAAATCCTTTGACTTCTTTGACCTTTTGTGAACTTGGGCGCATTTCAGCTCTTGAGAAGGATGGGCGCATTTTGCCATAGGAGCAGGATGAAAGTTGTTGACTTTCTTTGACTCATTTGCTGCATGGGCGCATTTTGCATAGGCTGCAGGATGAAAGTTGTACTTAGCCATTTTTCTTGATGCCTTCTATAGCTGGGCGCATTTGGAGGGTGGTGGAGGATGAAATTCCACACTTAGAAATTTTTTTAGCATTTTCCTTACATGTGAGAGGGCGCATTTTAACATGGGAGGTGGCTGAAACTTAACACTTAGAAAATTTTCAAATCAACTCCTCAAGGATGGTGCATTTGGAGGTGGCAGGTGGATATTTCATACTTAGAAAATTTCTAACTTTCACCAGCTCTTCCTTGGGCGCATTTTAGCTAGGCAGGAGGATTTTCTCAGACTTAGTAATTTTTTTCTCGCTCTCGCCAGCTTCTTACTATAAATAGTAAGTCTCTTGATTCTTGCATCTCTGAAGCTCAGATTGATTTGAAATTTTGAACACCGGATACTTACGACTTCAACAATCTGTTGACACTGCCATTCTGAGTTGACCCGCTAAAAATAGCATATTTCGGGAAGTGTTTTGCTATTTATAGTAACCTCTCGTTTCTGGTACCTCCACAACTCTGTTTGCTCTGAAATTTGAATGAGGCGCTCCCCACCACGTGACCTGCCTGCTGACATCGGCGCATGCACTTGACTTGCTATTTTTAGCCTGTTTCCAAAATGACTTACTATAAATAGTAAGTGCTCTGTTTTACTTCAAATTTTACCAGCAGATAGCTTGAAGGATGCTGATCGCGGTGGTTTACATCGGTTTTCGAAAATTCTGACTTTTTGCCCTTCTTTTCAGGTCCCGAAGCTGGAAACCCTAATTTGCTCTGCATGCATATCAAATGATCTCTGTTTGTCTTCGTTTCTGTTGCATAGCGATCAGCTCGTGATTCTGAAGTGCTGGGAAGCGGCTGCCGGGATGCACCTGCTAAACATAGTAAGTTCCTTACTGAGTGATTATCTCCATTTGCATGTCACATCACTGCGAAACTCTCGAAAAACCCACAAGGAATATGCCGACATGCAAAGAAAACCCTGACATGCAAACCCTAAAAATAGCCTCGAAAGACTGATCTTTGAAAGTTGTCACCTCGCTTTGCATGTTATACCATTGTGAAGATCTCGAAAAACCCAGAAGGAATATTCAGACATGCAAAGAAAAACTCTTCATCTGAGCCCTGAAATTTGTCCCGGAAGCTGGACTGCTAAAAATAGAAAGTTGTCTGTTTCTCAAATTTTGCACGCGAGCAGCCTGATGTGCTCTGAATGCAGTGTGACTGTCGGATTCTCAAAAATGTTGACGGATTGCCTGGAATCGCACACTTACTAAAAATAGTAAGTACTCGAATTTTGATAAAAATTTGCTGAGAGCCTGCTGGAAGCACACTGACAACAATGTTAGTCTCTGTTTTAATTTATTCACTTTATTCGACTTCGGATTGACCAGAAGGATGGAAACCCTAATTTTCAGACTTAGCCAAAATTTCGCGTTTAAGCTCAACGACGGACACATCCCCCGAAAGGCAGACCAGAGAAAAGAGACAGACAGGGAGAGAGAGAGAGAGAGAAAAACCAAAGCCAAAAGACCAGAATGGAGCAAAAAATTAGGGGTCCCCATCTTGAATGGGGCGATGTGTGAAAAGGTCACAACAGGAATTAAAATGAAACTTAGCAAGAAAATGAAAGTAGATGACAGTACTACTATGCAGCCTTACAAAATGATAAAACTCTTGCCAATATCAATGTATTTCAAGTGTCTCAATGATGCAATATTATAGAATGTCTCTCCAACTCTAAAGGACTCCCAACCATGAAAAACAAGCCCAAGAACACCAACTACTACAATCTGATATATTAAACCAGCAAACTGAAAATGCAAACCAGCAACTCCCAAAACCACTAAAATGCTCATAACTCCCTCAAAACTACTCCAAATGACATGAGATCAAATGCAATGAACTCCTAGGTAGATGGCAACCAAGTTGTGACTAAGAAACAGCTTCAACAACTCCTTAATGAATTTTCTAAACTTTTGTCAGGCAAGACAGCCTCCCAGAAAGGCGACTTGCAATATAAAATCCAAGAATCCACTAAAAATTATGAAAACTTGCAAATAGGGGCGCCCTAGATAGTAGAAGAGATGTAGAAAATACCCAGAACCATAGAAAATTCGTACAATGACTTATGATCAAAAATCACTTTCAGCACTACAAAAACCAACAACTGTAAACTGAAAATAAACATCAAAATCTCCAACTGTGAAGCTCGATCTACACTCTCAGAATGAGAAGCAGTCTCAGAAACTCAGCTAGGTGCTATCTTTCAAGCACGAAACCAAGGTTGCAAGAAGTAGGAGGTATGCATTCCTCGAAGCCAACTCTAAAATCATTTCAGTAGCATAACATTATAATTTCTTCATGGATGTCAAACAAAGATCCCATCACTCTTATTTATAGCTTTTCTATCTCCAAATTCAAATCTTCTTTTCCCTCCAATTAGGGTGCCTAAATGAAATTCACTTTTCACCTTTTCTCCAAATTTCATTTGCATTTTATTTCCAACCCATATGAGGAAATATAATTTAATAAAATGCAAATATATCTCCAAAAGGCATCCAAGGTAGACTTAAGAGAAATATATTAATAAAAATCACTTATGTCTCCTCAAAAAGGCACCCAAATGTAATAAGGTGAAAGACTTAAAAATTAACTTATTTCTCCACAATAAGGCGTCTAGAATAATAAAGTGAAATATCATATAAAATTGCCTTTTTAATTAAAATCACTTATCCCTCCAAGCCTTAGCAAAATTATTTCACTTAAAATGTTATTTTCATCAAATATCAAACTTGCCAAAATAATCACCTCAAATGTTGGAGACCAAACTGCCAAACTGCCCTGCCAGAAATAGCCATAATACCAAGTTGCTGAAACACTGCCAAAAATAGCACCAAGGGTGTTGGAGACCAAACTGCTCAAACGGACTTACCAGATATAGCCACTGAACTGAACTGCAAAAACCTTACTAAAAATAGCACTGCTAAAAATAGAACTTACTAAAAATAGCATATTGCTAAAAATAGTAAGTTGTTCCAAACTCATTTTAACCACAATCCGAGCAACCGTCGTACTTACTAAAAATAGTAAGTCCGAAAAAGTCCTTTGTTGTAGTTGCATGTTACACCACTGCGACGCTCTCTGAAAACTCAGAAGGAATCCAAAATCCAAATTGCAAAACTCCAACATGCAAGCCCTCAAAAGCAGCCGAGAATGCAAGTCAATATTCAGTCATGCATGTTACCTCATTGCGAAGTGAAATATTCCCCTTAATTTTTTCCCAAAATTTAACACACAAATCAGCAACCAATCACTGATTAGTGTTAGCTCCAAATGCAAATCAGCATGGAAAGTAACTCTAACCAAAAATGTTCACCAAGATCCCAATGTGGGCGAAGTGATAGCATATGGTCAGAGGATCATTAGAAATAAACTGAACTGAAATTACAATTCATCTGCTGATGCAGGCATCCACAAGCAATGGGGATACTCCACTTATTCAGTGGGTAAGATTATTACATTATTAAAAGCGGCAAGCCAGCCATTTAAATCCTCACTTCCACTTATTAACGTGGGGGGAAAACAGTCCACACAACCACTTATTTAGTGGGGGGAAACTTACAATTAAAGAAAGATGATTATTTAACTCAACCACTCAATTGTGGGAGCATAAAATTTAAACTAATTGAAGCAATTAAAATAAATAGCTGTTAGTACTACTAATCAGCTTTACAATGAATTAAACAACTGCAAATAAGAAAGATATGCTTCCAAATCAATCAATGGTTAGAGTAACACTTCCTCTAACTCTTACAATACAATAATGATATAAAAATAAAGCTCAAACCAGCATTATATCAAAAACTAACAAGTCTGATATAAATCTGCAATTCTGGAAATGAATAACCAGCAACTATAAGAATCAATTAAATGCTCATAATTTCACCAAAATACCTCTAAATGGCATGAAACAACATGCAATGAACCTCTGGAGGATAGGCGCCCATGACAAGATGAAGAAACAACCTCAAAAGTCATCCATTAATTTATGGCACAATTCCCAATGCTCTCCAAATGGTACGGCTCTTGAGAAGGGCGATTTAGCAATATAAAATCAAAGACTTGGAAATAAATTCCAATCTCTTGTGGAAGGGGTCGCCTTGGGTCTAGAAACACTTTGCAGACATACCCAGAATGATATATAATTTGCTCAAAAAGCTGTTAATAAAAAACACTTTCAGCTGTAGCAATATCAGCAACATCAAAACTGAGAATAACTCCAAAATCTTCAACAATTGAACTCCATCTGCTAGTCTGAATGAGAAGCAGCAATAAAAACCAATTAGGTGTTGTCTCTCAAACACGAAATTGATTGGAATCTAGGAGGTAGGCATCCCTCGAAGAAATAATCACAATGTCATTTCGACAGCATAACTTTAGCAATTAACAATGGATTATAAATGTTGGAGCAAACTATCTCTTTTATAGAATTGAAAGTGACTTTTCAAATTCCATAACTCCTCCAAGAAAGGGACGCCAAAAGCTCATTTTTGAAATATTTTACTTTTCAAAATATTTAATTCTCCCTTAATATGGCATCCAAAACCCAAGGCATATTAAAACAATATAAAATATCAATTATTCCCTCCATGAGGCGTCCACCCTTCATGAACACTTTTTAAAACAATTTCAAGTTATCATATTAGGCAAAGGGGGGGAACAATTTAAAATTAAAACATTAATAACTTGAAATAACTCATTTCTCCCTTTTACACCTCAATAGCCAAATTCAACAATATTCAACTGCTCCAACTGAAATGGAAAACTTACTGAAGAGCTGCCAACTGGACCACTGCCAAAATTAGAACTTACTAAAAATAGTAAATTCAGAGAAATGCCAAAAAGCCTCCAAAGAAGGAAACCCTGATTTTACCTCAAACAACCCTACGGATTTCTGGAAATAGGCTAAAACCAAATGAAGAGCTAATGGCCAAAATGGGGACATTACATGAAGCTCTCCAAAAACCCAGAAATCTCCACCAGACATGCGTTAGAAACTTTCGCATGCAAGACCTCAAAACCTCCTCTAAAAGTGGAAACCCTAATTTCAAATTTTGACTGGCCTACAGGCTTCCGGAAATAGACTATCAGACATGGAAGAGAGTATGGCTAAAATGGGGGCATTACATTCCTGTTCAATCTAAACTATCAATCTATGCTCTATCTCCTAACAGTCTCTCTATGTCTAATCTCTACTCTAATGATTTACAAATGAGGGGGGGATGCCCCTTTTATAGCTGGCCAAACTCAATGGACGGCTCAGATTACAATCGACTGGATGGCCCAGATCGTGCCACCTCAACCCTAAACAATATTCACCCTAAAAATCGCCACAAAGAGGATTGGGGTAATAAATGAGCAATTAATGTCCACCATCCTTCTAGAAGATTCCTGTCTGGAAACGCGTTCCCATTGTTCTTCTTCTTGACTGCAAACTCTATGAATCTGGCCAACATAGCTTCAATCGACATGGCAAGCACGTTCTCAATCTAACTCCAAGACGGTCGCTTCTTTCTCCTATTTGATGGTGATTTTCCTCTTTCCTGTCACCTGCCTCCCTGAGTTGGGTGCATACTAGGTCTTTGCAAAGAGACTCCAACACTTAGCCGTTTCTTTCATCATTTCCCTTCATAACTTGGGCGCAAATGAGACATCATGGAAGAGCTTCAACATGTAACCTTTCTCCTTCCAAGGTCGTATTGTTGTGCTGGAGTATTTGCTCCATCACCTCAAGTTATTATGCTTTGGTCCCGGCGTTCATCCTGCAAAACAATTTTTTCTCCAATGTCTGAGTGACCTCCGGATCTGATAGGGTTCATCATTTTTCTCTAGCCAACTTTTGCTTTCTTCATAGCCTTTCAACATCTGTGTGCTAGGGCGCATATCACCCTAATATTTGAGTTTCGCTTCTTCTTCAAATTCTTCATGCCTTAGACAAATTTCCCCTTCATGAGAGCGCATTTGAGGTGGGGTCAAGGAATTTCAAATGCCCCAGAATATTTTCATATCTCCACTCTGGCTTGGAAAATTATTTCCCCTTAGAAATTTCATCACAAATCACGTAGGCATCCATCTTCAATATTTCTCCCTTTGACTTTACATCCTCTGCCTAGAAAACTTCATCAACCAGGCACCCATCAAAAATCTTCATCTTAAAATTTCCAATGAAGTGTGGAAGGCTTCAAAATCATTTCCTTGTTGAAAAGATCCAATACCTAGAATAAAATTCCACTCAGAAAATGCAAAATTCATGTGTCTATAGACAAAGGGGTACATTTAATTTTTATATTTTTGAAAAATATTTTCCCCAAGGTTTAATTTAACCTCTTCTCCCTTGGGTGCAATTACATCTTTGGGCTATCAATTTTGATGACTTAGGCAATTTTTCCATCCTTCCTCCTAAAACTAGGCGCATTTAGGAGGTCACACTTTCAATTCCCAACGCTTAGATTATTCTCTATCCTCTCCTCTAGGCTGGGGTGCATTTAGGGTGTTGGACTTTTAGTTTTCCACACTTAGATTATTTTCCATCTTCCCTTCCCTTCAAGGGCGCATTTGACCCCCTAAGCCTCAAGTTCTAAACACTTAGCAAATTTTGATGCCTCCATCCCTCTCAAGGGCGCATTTGGGGGGGCTCTTGGTTCCATTTTCCAAGACTTAGAAATTCTTGAGGCTTCCAATCTTCCTAGGGCGCATTCTATAGGTCCTCCTTCAAATTTATTACTTAGAAAAATTTTGAAGCCTTTATCTCCAAGCTAGGCGCATTTCCATAGGTGAGCTTTCAATTTCCCATACTTAGAAATTTTCTCATCAACCTCAAGTTACTAGGGCGCATCCAAGGGGGTCTGCTTCCATTTTTCATGACTTAGGCAAATCTTCCATTCACCCTTATAGCTTAGGCGCATTTGAGGCCTTGAGCTTCTATTTCTCAGACTTAGATGAAATTCATATCGTCACCTTGAGGCTTGGGCGCATTTGGGTAGGGCAACTTTCAATTTGCAGACTTAAACGAATTTTCTCCATCCAGTCTCTTCTCAAGGGTGCATTTTGGAGAGGCTACTTCAATTTTGCCTTAGAAACTTTTCCAAACTTCATGCTTTCCTTGGGCGCATATAGGGGGTCCTTCTTCCAGTTTCAAAACACTTAGAAATATTTCAACTTGTCTTCTTCCTTGGTGGGCGCATTTTGTGGGGTCATCTTCCATTTCAAAACACTTAGAAAAATTTCCAGCACCTCTTATTCTTAGCTAAGGCGCATTTGACCCTCTTGACTTCCAATCTTCATGCCTTAGAAACTTTTCCAACTCCTCCTCCAAGCTTGGGCGCATATGAAAGGTCATACTTCCATTTTCTCATACTTAGAATATTTTACTATCTCCCCTCTTCAAGCTTGGCGCATTTGAGGGTCTGAGGTTTCAATTCCAAGCACTTAGAAGATTTTCCTCATGGCTTCTCCACTTTGGGCGCATTTACCTAGGCAAGCTTTCAGTTTTCCACACTTGGGCGTTTTTATCAACCTTCTCAGACTTGGGCTGTAAAAACCCTAGTTTCCCCTATTCTCCGAATCTGACAGTTTTCTGAGTCTTTTCTGACGTTTTTGGTTTTTTTTTTGCAATTTTTGGGTTTTTAAGCAATAAATGAAATGGTACGATTTTGCTTGAAATAATTATAAATTCTATAAAAATGCTAAATGGCCAACATGCATAGGCAATACAAGAAATATTGAAGGCGTATCTTTATTTGTTCAACTGGAATCAATACAAATAAGATCTGGAAGCATGCAATGATAAAATAAGAATTTTTATTGAGAAAACCTAGTAAACCAGCAAGCTGTTGTAGATCAAAATCTGGTACGGCTGAGTGTGTTTCTCCTTTCTCCTTCCGTCTGGTAAACCCTAATGCCTTCTAGAACCCCAGCGCCCTCAGAGAAACAAACTGGAAGACAAATAGCAAGGCGTTTCTCTTGCAGATGAAAATACAGCTCAAGGACAAAAGGTACGGCCTGCAGCAAGGTACGGCCTGTCAGAAAACAGCAACAAGAATGTACGGCCTCCTCTGAAATCAATGTCCAAGCCTCTGAAAATGGTGCGCCCAGATGAATAGATGATTTCTGAGTGCAAACACTGAAAGAACTCTGAAGATTAAATATTCTCTGAAGATCAATGATTCCTCCTGAATGAAGAAACCTCTGCTGCAATAAATCAAGTGGTATTTCACACCCTCTGAATTGCTTCCGATGGAGATGGCTCGTTCCCCAAGGAATTCGAACTTGAAACCCTAAAGTCTCTTGCTCAGATCAATTTGATCAGTTTCTCAAAATCAATAATCACAATAATGGCACCATTCCCAAGGCAAATGCACTATATGGCTCAAAAGTGCGATTTCCTTAATAATAGGGTTTTATTAAAATATTCACTTTTAATTCTCTTTAATTCTTCCATAGTCTCTGTGAAATATTTTATAATAATTTAAATTTCCAAAATGGCCCCCTTTCCTGATGATGGCGCACCCCTCAAGAAGAATCACTTAAGTTATAATTTAATATTATAACTTTATATTATAAGCATTAAATAATTAATATTTAATTAATGCAATTAAATATTAATATTTCTCTCGTTACTCATCCGATGACTGTTCCGTCTGAAGCTAACGAACACTGAAGTGATTCTGAACGCTGCCAAACCCATACTGCTAAAAATAGCAGGGGTCCCACGCTGACTGCCAGGAACTGCTAAAAATAGCAACTCTGCAAAAAGTCTCCGATCGAGCCCAAACGAAAGACTACTGATCAAACTCTGCTAACTGAAGTTGAGTCAAGCTCCCAAGTGACCCTCTATCCAGTCTATCAGCCTACGAGGGTCGTGTGATAGGCCAATCCTGTACTCCGAGAGATGTCACTGAGAAGGGGACATGACATGGGCGCATCTAACATGGTGAGCTTCAAGTTGAGGGTGCATATGAGGGGTCATACTTCCATTTTCAATGCCTTGGAAAAAATTTCCACTCACCCTCTCCAAGTCTGGGCGCATTTAGCCCCCCAAGCTTTCATTTTCTCAAACTTGAACAAATTTTCAAGGCTCCTCAAGCTTCTTAAGGTGCATTTGGCAGGTCAGGCTTCCATTTTGTCAGACTTAGATGATTTTCAAGCTTTTTCTCAAACTTAGGGCGGATTTGAGGGGTGGTGCTTCTAATTGTTCATGCTACCTTCAGCTTGCCCTAGCTTTCTATTTTTAGAAAGTTTTGTACTCTTCATGTTTTAAGTTGATTTCAAGCTCTTCAAGAATTGATTTTCACTCTCAATGACGTGACTGACCTGTTGGCACCTATTGTTTGCATGCACCTGCTATTTTTAGTGACTTACTAAAAATAGTAAGTGCTCAAAACAAGCTCAAATTTTATGAGTTGATTGCCTGAAAGATGTTGATCATGATGGGATACTGCCTCTGGGTGACTTTCGCATTTCGCCCTACTTTTAGGAAACCCTAATTCCTCTGCATGGACCTGCTAAAAATAGTAAGTGCCTAATTTTCAAACCTCTGCAACTCCATTTGACTTGGAATTTGTTCCATAGGGTCCTCACAACCTATTTGGCTTGTTTACACTGGTGTCTGCTGCTAACCTGCTATTTATAGCCTTGTTTCAGAAGTGACATACTATAAATAGTAAGTGCCCAGATTGCCTTCAAATTTTACCAGTGGATTGCCTGAAAGACGCTGATCGTAGTGAGATACATCAGTTTTCGGAGTTTCTGGCGTTTGACCCTTCATTTTGGGTCCCGAAGCTGGAAACCCTAATCTGACTTGCATGTTGCTCAAAAGATCTTCGTTTGACCCCGTTTCTGTTGCATGTCACTTTGTTCGTGATGTTGAAGTGCTAGGCAGCTGCCGAAGTGACCCTACTAAAAATAGTGTCTGAAAAAGTGACCAATCAACTACCGGATGTGTTTGCATGTCACACAGCTCGAGAGATCTCACAAAACCCAGAAAAGCCTAGCAAACTGGACTGCATGCGGGCACTGGCTAAAAATAGTAAGTTCTTGAAAAGTGATCAACTCTGCTTGCATGTTACCTCGTTGCATAGCTCTTGAAAAACCCATGAAGAATATGCTGACATGCACCGAAAAAATTCGCATGCAAACCCTAAAATTTGCTCTTGAAGACAACTTTGCAAAAAGGTCTTGATCCTTCTTTGCATGTTACATCACTGCGAAGCTCCTGAAAAACCCACAAAGAATATCCGGACATGCGTTGAAGACTCCAACATAAAAACCCTAAAAAATAGCCTCCGAAGTCAAGACTACTGAAAGTTATCATCTCATCTTGCATGTTATATCATTGCGAAGGTCTTGAAAAACCCAGACATGCATTGAAAACTCCAACATGCAAACCCTAAAATTTGCGTTTGAAGTCCGGACTACTAAAAATAGCAAGTTGTTCACTTCAGCTCAAATTTTGCAAGCAGATTGCTTGAAGTGTTCTAAACGTGATGTAACAGTCAGAATTCCGTTAGCCAACTCAAATTAACCTCAAACTGGCATGAAGAAAGCAAACCCTAATTTCTCAAACTTAGCCAAAATTTCAATTCAGACAGGCACATCCCCGGAAAGATAGAAGAGACAAAGAGAGACAACAGAAAATCCAAAAGCCAAAAGACCCGAACGGAGCAAAAAATAGGGGGTCCCCATTTTGAATGGGATGATGTGTGAAAAGGTCACAACAGGTCCAAGACAAGTCTGATTTTTGCGATTTGTCAATTGATCTTGGGGTTTTTGGGCCTCCAAGACACGATGGCAAGGTCAGATTTGACCCAAAATGCTCCAAAATTGCAGCTACCTTCTAGATCTAACTACTACACTTCAACTTTAAACTCTCATAGATTTGGCCTCATATGTCTGATTTGAATGAAACAAAAAACAAAACTGACTTTCGCAAACCTTCTGATCTCAATGGTGAACTCATATTTGCACCAACAAGCTCCGATTTGAACCTGCAATACAAAGCCACAAATAGGAAACCCCCAAATCTAGTATTTCTTTCAAGCTTTTTTGATTCTCCAGATCATCATTCGATGCAAGAGAAGAGCATACTCAACTTTTCAAGATCCACAAGATTTGCAACCTAGATCTCTGAATAAACACTAACAAGAAGCAGTCCCAGAAGCTTTGATACCATGTAAGAGTTGGTAATAAAATAACTCTACACCATGCATGATTTGGCTGAAGATTATAGCCACCCAAGATCTAGGAACTTCATGAAAGAACAAGAGAGATCAATATGCAATGCTCAAGATTGCAATGGAATTAAATCCAATAGAATTGATTTACAAATGAGAACCCCTTGGTTATATAGCCAAGGTGAGACATAGGATTAAACAAGATTATGACAAGTGTCTTAATCCTATGACATGAGAGCTTATCATAACTACCTAGGACACGTGTAAAAGTCAAAAGATAAGATAAGATCTAATGATAACTAACACCTTCTAGAAAGATTCCCTCCTAAGACCTAAGTAAACATGTAAATAGGACCTACTAATGACTAGATAGGTAGAACACCTATTTACACCAACAATATTCAAAATATTCTTCAAGATCATTGATCCAATCAATCAAATCTTCAGGATCTAAATTTCCAATATAATTATTCAAATCCATTCCACTTTCTTACCAAGTTTAGTGACAATTTTCAACATCTTGGTGTCTTTATCCTCTTCTTCATA